>VZTJ01002349.1:215018-309129 GCA_013397795.1 Orthonyx spaldingii | reverse complement strand
GTTTTCCCTTTTGGTTAAAGAAAAAAAAAAAAAAAAAAAAGGACAGTATAGCAAAACTCACCTTCTTGGCTTCACAGCTTGATCTTGCAGAAAGACAAAAATCTACTTGAACACAAGTGAAGTAACTCCAATGACAGAGTGCCCTGGTTAGAAAATTCCTAATAAATCACCAAAACCAATTGCTGCTCCAATGCCACGTTTGACAAATTGAAAATAAATTGCATCAATTGCATGGGAGCCAGGAGAGCCCAGTTCAATATTTTCTCCCTAATACATCTACAGGTGGTGTTGGGAGGGGGGGGGACGGGACATTTCTGTTATTTATTTATTTTTCGCTCCGATCGATGGTGTGTTCTTTTCCCATACACCCCGCTCAGTGCTGGTCACTAAATATGCATCTCTTCCCTTAATTAATGTGTGTTCAGGAATACCCAAACACTGCATCTCCCCCTTCTGCACAGGGCAGGCATCAAGGTGGTCAAACTCACACAAATAGGAGCTATTTTAGTGAAATGCTTTGAAACCTGAGGTTTTTGCTCAGCCAGTCTTCACACACCCCACTCCTAAACACAAACCCTCATCTCAGCTCCCTCCAAAATCATGGGGAAGGCCAACATCTTCTCGAGCACAGGTTTTGGAGGAGTTTTTTTCTTCACCTGTATGGCATTAATAAAAACTAAAATTACTATAAGCTGAAATAAACTAGAAGAGGAGAGATTTAAATATTGGGAAGGAATTGTTCCCTGTGAGGGTGGGGAGGCCCTGGCACAGGGTGCCCAGAGAAGCTGTGGCTGCCCCTGGATCCCTGGAAGTGTCCAACGCCAGGTTGGATGGGGCTTGGAGCAGCCTGGGACAGTGGGAGGTGTCCCTGCCCGTGGCAGGGGGCGGGACTGGATGGGCTTTAGGGTCCTTTCCCACCCAATCCATTCTGGGATTCCATGATTCCCACCAGTCTAGCACCACACGTAGAATTCAGTTGCATTTCTACAGCTCCAACAGGCCCCAACAAAAGTCAGAATTTGGAGTCTGCCCATTCCATCACAACATTTTCACTTAAAAGCACAGCCTATGCAGGAATTCCAGCCAAGGCCAGGCGAAAAAAGGACAAAATGAGGATTGTGGCTATATAAAAACACCTCTGATCCTCCTGTGAAATCTTTCCACAGACACAGATGCAGCAATTGAAGATTATGGTCAGATAACACCATCCCTGACTAAATTAAGCTTTACCAAGTTAAGGCCACTAAAGCCCTCCCTGTGCACTGCACCACTTCATTCCAGGGTCTCCAGCCCACACAACAGGCAGAGCTGCTTTCATCAGGAAGAGTTTAATACCAGCATTTCTCCTTAGGTCTTATTTTGCTTCCCATTACCCTGGGACAGGTTTTTTCCTGGAGCTCATCAGAGCCAGCTCAGCTCCTTCGGTGAGTTCTGTCCACCCGGGGAGGGCATGACCTGCTGCAAAACCAAATATGCTGTGACTATGTAATTAAGCCTCAGTAATTAAATTATCTTATAAAACAAATGCAGCAGAGCCACCTCCTTCTCCTCGTTGCATGACCCAGCAGGATCGTGGAAATAAGGCTGGGCCTGCTCTGGTTCACCTGGCAGCCTCGAGGCTGTGGGATGAGGGGCACAGGGGACAGGGCCACCACAAACAGCTCCTTGGGGGCATTTCCCCAGCAGTTTCTACCCTCCTCATCCACCTGCACACTCAAGGCTGTTCCCAACGCCAGGAAAGGTTTTTCCCCCAAGGTGCAAGGGCTTTTCCAAGATTAAAATAAGGCATTTTCATGCTCCCACCAAAAGCACCTGTCCCTGTCCTGCAGTGTTCAGGCTCTGGAGATACTCATTAGTGATTTTTGCAGCAGGCAAGCCCGGGGAAAATGTATTTTCCCACTAAACTCAGTCTTGGAAACAATGGAAAATGTTGGCTCTGATTTCAGCTAGGAAAAAGCAAAAGCACCAAGCAGCCCTGCTGTCCCCATCCCTCCTCGTCCATCCCTGCAGAACAAACCAACAAAGCCTGGGAGCCCAGGAGGACATCTGGCCCTGGGAATTCCAGCCCAAACAGTCACAGCCTGGCACAGTCAGAGGCAAGGGAAAGCAGAATCTCATGGGAAGTGTCACAGAGCCTTAATTACAGGTTGTGGGTAACACAGCCCTACACAGTGGGATCTGTCCAATATTCATGTCCTTGAGAGATCTCCTACAGGTTTCAGACACAAACCCTATATTCCATACATACAACTGCACACATCAAATTCCTGACCAGAATTGTTCCTGTTATGAACAATTTCTAACAGTGCTGAGAGCAGTGATGGTGCCAAGTCAGTGCCTGTTCCCCAGCTGCCAAATCCAGAGCCCAAAAATCCCTGCTGCGCCTCCAGCCCCAGCCCTTGTGCTGCTGTCTTATGGCAGAGGGGGTTGGAGATCTGGGAGGAAGCCCAGCCTGCCTTCCCCTCCTAGCTCACTGTGTGGTTGCTAATTTGTGCAATTATTAACTGGAAGCAAGTAGAAAATGGGATTTTGGGGGCTACGAGGAAATTTTGGGCCATTTATTGCTCTGCCCTAAGGAAAGCAACAAGTGGCCACATCACCCTGAGGGGTGCAGGGATAGGGGAAATGGTGCCACTGCTCACTCGAGGTCCCTCACAGGAAGAGCAGATCCCACAGTGCCAGAGGATGGTGTGGAACAGGGACATCTCCTCCCTCCATCACCCTCCCCCCAGGCACCGGTGAGACACCGCCCTGCTACAAATTCCAACCCCATCTCAAGGAAACAACGAGGAGCCGCGAGATGTGAGACAAACCCAAACTGAGTCCCCGGAGAGAGGACAGGAAAAAAAAATTCCAGCAAAGGGCTTTGGCATTACTACGGTTCACAGTCCAAGAAAAGTGAGCTTTGCCACGGCCCTGCTCAAAAGCTGGGCCTCTTGCATTAAGGGAAGCATAATTCAGAGTCGCCAAATCCCAGGCAACAAGCCCAGGCAATTGTGTTTGTGTCTCTACTCAGGGTAAGAAATTAGTTATCTGCCTAAAACAAGCAGGCAGTTTCCAATGCTGTATTTGTGTAATTTGCATGCCTCAATAATGTTTTATGTATTACGCTACTTATAAGCTAAAATGTACATGCACGCTCCTGCAAATTTAGGTAAATTATGAATAAATTAAATCTTATCTAAATAAACAAGTGTCTTTTTGAACAGAAATGCGAGCTGTCATGAATATTTAAGTGGACAAGGATAAATCCTCTTCATACAGTGTTACTTCAAAGAGGATTTTAGAGCTTCCTGATTTTTAGTTAGGGGAAAATAAAGAAAAGAAACGAGGAGGGGAAGGAAACCTCGGGCCCAGCTATTCTCTAGAGAAATCACTATTGAGGAATCTGGCCCTGTGGGGAGAGGCAGCAAAAGCTCTTTTTTTGGAGACCTGCAAGGGGTTTTGTTGTTATTTTCTAGCAAAGGCAGACTTGGAGGTTGGGTTTGCAGGAAGGAAACGTGAGCAGAGCCAAGGCGTGGAGCCCATGGAAAACCAGCGCTGGGAGAGGAGAAAAGGGAGGCTCGGAGGACAAAGTCAGCATCGTGCACCACTGACGTGTCTCTGCATCCAGCACGTTCTGCGGCTGGAAAAGAGGATCCCCAAGTTTTCAGCCTGGCGTGACAGCTTAGGAGAACTTCGGGCAGGTGGTGCAACCTCCGGGTTCACTGTTCTCAACTGCACAGGGGAGATAAACATGCAAATAAGACGGCAAAGACGAGGCAGGAGATCGCATGTCTTATCTGCCTGCCAGAGCCGATCCCTCCTAATTGCAGCTCCAGCGCTCCTCGCCCGGGTCTCACCCGCGGCTCCGGGGGGCAACGTGAGGCTTAATTAACTGAGTCTGCGAAGAGCTCCGAGATCCTCAGATAAAAGGTGTTTTGGAAGGGCAGAGTGTTATCAGCTGGAAATAAACCCTGGATAATCTTCTTTCATCCAGAACTAGATGTCTCGTAATAAAAACCCCAAGGCGCTCCTGATTGAATCCCATCTGGTGCTCCAGCGGGAGCCGTGCGGGGATCGGGAGGGCTGGGGGGCCGGACAGCAGCTTCCCTTGGGTAACACCCACTGCCACGTCCCTATTCCCTCACTGCCCTTAACCTGGAACTCCTCCTGGTAATCCATGAATTCCACACAGGGCTCCAAGGATGGAGAAGGGCACGCAGAGGATGTTCAGCTGGGAGGAGAACCACCACTGGTACAGGGAATCAGGAGAGTGTTGTTTTACACATTCTCAGGGAGAAATGCTCCAGGTTTTTACCTGGTAAATTGGAGCAAGTGTAGACGTTTTTATCTGAAGGAAGAAAAAGGAAAAAAGGGGGTAAAGGACCTGGTTAGGTGGGTTCTGCTGTAGGACACGGACGTTTTCCTGCATTCACGTTGGGTCTAACCAATGAAGCTGTTCGCCCTCAGGCAGTGGGAAATACTCAGTGAGATTTCAGCCCTGCTCCCACCTAAATCACGGCAGTCCCCTCCCACAGGATGAGCCTGGCCAGGGAGCTCCTCATGGAGCCAAAGGTGACACAACCAACCCAGCTGCTGCTGCCAAGAGCCAGAACAAGAGCTCCTTCCTCCAGTGCCGAGGTTGGGACATGCCAGTGGAATTCCCAGGGTGCTTCCCCACCAACTCGCCTGACCCGGAGGGAGTCTGGCCCCAATCTGCTGCCCCATCTCAGTGCAGACCCTTCCCTTCACACCTGGGGCCTGGCAGCCAATCCCTCTCCCCGATGGCAAATCCGCCTCCCTGAGAGCAGGGACCCCACTGGCACCAGAGCCTCCAGCACCTATTTGTTCAGGACATCCCTGCCTGCCTGTCACTGGGGCTGCTTAAGAAACAACAGTCAGGAGGGACAACCCAAAAATGCCCCTAATGAGCCTTTTCAGAGCACTTGAGGTTGGATTTGTTAAGTGAGCCGAAGCGCTGTCAGTTCAAGGTGTAAATGAACAATCCGGCTTCGTAATGAATGCGTGTGTTACCAGGAGATAATGGCAGTGTCACTGGAACATGCAAAGCCACCAAGGCCATTTCAGGCTGAGAAACAGCAGCACAGACACTTCATGAATTGCACAGACATTGCTGGGAGCACACCCCAGCTCCCGAGAGGGGCCTCCTGCAGCCAAACCATCACATCAAATCACCACGGACGCGTCACTTGTCCTTCCAAAACCACGGCTCCAAACCCTGCTCTGTCCTTTCCTGGCACTCCTCTTCCTCACCCCCTCCCCTTCCCCTGTGGGGTCACTCAGCCCCTCATCACCGAGCCCAGACCTTGCTGTGAGAGGGACCAGAGGCTGATGCAGCCTGGGGAGACCAAGTCCTTGTGTGACCAAAGTGTCCCCAGCCGGCAGTGGAGGGGCAGCAGGAAGCCCTTCCCAAATGAATTCCTGCCCCTCCTCCCCATACAGATGTTCCTACAGAGATTTTCTCACCTTTCAAGTTTTGAAAGAGATGGGGAGGAAAAGAGGAGGGGAAAGGAAAGATCTTTAAGGTCTGTTGGCTTGTCAGATCTTAACCTTTAAATCAAAAGCAATTTTCCAAGTCATACCAAGTCATTCCAAGAGTAAAAAGGCTTATGAAATCAGTGCAATATTTTTTTTCTTATCAGTGCACTCTGCATTTTCCCAAGCCAGTCGGATCAGTTTTGGTCTGAGACCAAAGCCTTGGATAACAAAAGCAGAGGTCGCTGCCTCATCCCAGCATCCCGGGGAAGTTGTTGAGTTTTGCCCTTCCTGAAGGATCTGCAAGACTCATTTACAAAGGCACTCGGTGGCCTCCCACCTGCGCTGTTGCAATTCCAAGCTAATGAGTCAGTCCCAGTGCTCCTGCAGCCCCTGGGGAAACAATCTCATCCTCGTTCCAGCTCAGCTCTTTATGAAAGCATAATTACCGTTCTAGCTGAGGATTTCAGCCCAGGATACTCATCTTCAGTCCCATTTGCTGCCGTTCCCAGGAGAAGATCCCAGCACGTGCCTGGTAACAGCAGCTCAGAGCCAGCTCTGCAAATCCCTGCCCTTCGCGACCGAGGGGCTCCCGAGCCACCCCTGGAGAGGCTCCCAGCAGCGGGGTTTGAGCTCGGCCAGGCAGCATAGGGCCATCCTCCAAAGGGAAACCAAACTGCTGTGGTGAGAGGAGATACAAGAGTGCTTCTGAACTTCCCTGTGTGTCCCTCCTTCCCATTCCCATTTGTCCCTCCTTCCCATTCCCATTAACTCCCAGCAGCCTCACGGAGGAGGGACCAGGGCTGGCAGTGCTGGCTTTGCTGGGCCCCTGCTCCCTTCAGAGAGCTCGAGGGCTCCCACAGCCACCTCTCCACGCAGCCCTGGTAATTCCATCCCTAAACCCCAGGGAAGAGCAGTGCCACAGCAAAAATGCTGATGCAGCCGTAGTAAGGAGCAGCACGTGCCGTGTTCTCTCTGGAAAGCTGTTTCTATAGCTTCTCTTATCCACTTTTGTCCCCCCATGACATTTAATCCATCAAGCAAAGCTGGAAGCAAGCTTGGGAGGGGGGAAACAACAAAAAAAACCCAACCCAAACCCTCTAAGATGTGTCCCATTTAGCATCCTCATAGCTTCCAACAACAACAAATTTACAGCGGCGAGAGGGAGGGCGAGGGAAGATGAATGAAATTGCCTGAGAGAGGGAAATGAGGAAACCCAAAAAAGCAATGCCTTTATTTAAAAATATATAGTTGAGAAGTCTAATCACAGAGCATTCAGCTGTGAGGTCTATCCATTATCAAGAGACTGACAACACACACCAGTAGCCAGTCGGGGAACGTTACTTAATAAATCAAAGCTGACAAGCGCTCCCAAACTGATATAAAAATGCTCTTTAATGTCTGTGACCTGCATAAGTTTTATTCATTTTACTTTCTAAAATAATAGATGAATAGCAATCGAAAACAATCTATTCTGCTCAAGTAGGCATCATACATCTTTATTTTTCAAGTGGTTATGGGAAAGAAAGAGCAGTCCCTGGGTATGGAGGCCCAGGGCAGGGCCGTGTGTGCCACGGGCACCTCTGAGGTAAATTATCCTTCCAACTGCTTCTCTGACCCCTGCACTGCTTCTCCCTTCCTGAGCAGTCAGCAGCCATTTGATGTGAGTGTTACTGATGTGCTGGAGGGGCTGCAGGATGCTCAGCTCCACGGATCCCACAATGTGCTGAGACAGGCTGCACGTGCCCAGTGCTCACCTGACGCCTGCCCGTGCGCTCAGCTCGGGACAAAACTCCTTGGAATCTCCAGGCTCAGCATTCTGGGTCCTCGTCCATCCTGCAGCTCCCCTGCAGCCCCTGCTCGGTGAGTCCACTGTGTTCCTGTGAGCCTGCATCCCTGACAGGAGCTTTTACCTCCTACATTCCCAGTGCAAACAAGGGTTTCAGGAAGCAAAAGGAGCATCCACGGGAGCCCTGGTGACCATCACGCCTCCAAAAGGCAGAAGCCGTCAATGGAAGATGCCCTGACAGCCAGAAATACTGCTTCCAAAAATTAGCTATGGCTGCTTTGGAATTAGCCCAGACTCCCTGATAACTCAGACCATCAGCTTCCCTGCACGGTAGTTGTTTAAAAAGCAAAATAAAACAAAAGGAAGCAGTTTCTCCACTGCTCTCAGTTTCCATCAAATGATGATTTTTCAGGATGGGAAAAAGAAGATGGAAATTGCTGTGTGAGTGTTGCCTCCCCCACCCCACCTCTCGGCTTTCAGAAGAAATAAGGTTTGATCTTTTCAAATGGAAATTAAGCAATTTGCAAAATATGTATTTTGGCATTTCGGCAACTTGGCTTTCAAAACAAACTGGGGGTTTATTGATTCCATGAACCACCACCAGAGTTATCTGCAGACCATAATTTTCAGCTCTAATGAGAAGAGCATCTTTTCATTTGGAATAATAAGTGCCCTGCTCTTGTGTTTTGGCCCGTGCCCTCCTCTCCCATCAGTGCCTGGCAGCCGGGGACCTGGTGGAGCACAGGCAGGGATGGATGCTCCCCACATCCCAATCCAAAAACCCAGCGTGAGGCAGAAGGGAACCTTCCCTCGATTTTAATCAGCCTTAATTCACTCTGTGGCTACAAAGTGGTTGGGAGGACTGGTCAGGCATAAATCACGATCCTTCCCTGCAAGTTTAATCAACTTCCAACTGAACCAAGCACCTTTCTGGTGATGAAAAGGACCATAAAACCACGGAGAGCGATATCCTGCGTGTTATTGCTTCCATGGCCTTAGGTCTGGGAGCAGCAGTGCCATAACCCCGACAGGAGCATCTTCCATCATCTCAGCACCGATAAACATTCATCACTCCCTTCTCTTACACGGGGGAAGGGATTTGCAAGCGGCTTTCCATCTTCTGGGTGCCCCACCGGGTGTCTCCCAAACAGGGAATATTTTCCCAGCCCTTTCCCAGGCACTGCTCCAGGAAGCACAGCTGTACTGGGAAGTCGTCCTGCCTCGGGAAAGCAGAGTGGCAGGAGACATCAGCAGGGAAAATGTTCTTTTTATATGCCAGGAACAACAAGGGTAAGCTTCTTACCACCTATGGAATGCCCAGTGCTCCATTAAAACACTGTCCCAGCAGACAGAAGGATCAGGCTGGATGCAGCAGAGCAGGGAATGTACTGTGCTTAAAATAACATCCAAAAGGAGCAGTTCATGGTTCAGCAAGGAGACCGGGGTCTGGCTCAGCATTTGGGACATTACATCCTGCCCTTCCACAAATCCTGCTGCACTCAAACATGTGAACAGGCATGGGAACAGCAAAAAGAGGAAAAAAAAAAAAAAAAAGGCAAAACTCAAAAAAATGGGAATTATGCATGGCAGACCTCCGAGATGTGCCAACAGGGCTCTGGCAATCAGCTGCTCCCTGCTGATCCACAGCCCAGGAAATGAGGCTGCACGAGACAGGTGAGAGGCAGAGCTTTATTGAACGTGATACCAGGAGATGTTTCACCTCCCAAACCGCCCCAATTACTGAGCTATGGCCGGTTTGCTCCTGCACTGCTCTTCCCCCAGGGAGGCTCCTGCTCCATTCCCTGCTCAGGTGAGGCACGAGGCTTCCAGCAAAGCCAGAGCAATCTGGGAAGGGCTGCGGAAGCGATTTGGCCACTCCAGATGGAGCCTGGGCAGGCTGAGAGGATGAGTGTGCAGGGGATGAGCACCAGGCACAGGAAAAACCACAAAAAGGGTGCCCAGAGAAGCTGTGGCTGCCCCTGGATCCCTGGAAGTGTCCCAGGCCAGGCTGGACAGGGCTTGGCGCAACCTGGAGTAGTGGAAGGTGTCTCTGCCCACGGCAGGGGTGGAACAAGAGCTTTAAGGTCCCTTCCAACCCAAACCATTCTCTGTGATTCTGTGAAATCCCATTTTCAGCGAGCCCCAAAAGCTGCAACTGTGCTAGGAATGGCTTGGTTTGGGGACATTCCCTGTGGAGCTGCAGTGCTCAGCCTGGTTCCTGGCTACAAACCCGGGCGGGATGTAGGAAATGTATGGAATAAAGAGTTTCCGAGAAACAGAAAATATTTGTGAATGTCACCAATGCCAAACTGCTAATGGAGTTTGCTTTGTTTTTTAAAAGCCAAACATTTTACCGTCAGCACTTCTGAAATAAAGTAATTTGACATTTTGGAAATAAATTCCTTTTGATGGAGCATTTTAAATTCAAATTGCTCTAAAAACAGAACGCTAAAGCAAACATGAGGGTTAAATAGTCCCAAACCCCACAGAGGAACATTTTGCATAGTTTTACAACAACCTGCTTTAAATTTTCCTTTGTGAAAAAAAAAGCGAGCAAGAACTCCAGCGCTGCTGGCATGGTTTGACCTGAGTTATTAGTTTTTTCCTCCAAAGCTTTTGGCTCAGCCACAGCACTGATCCAGACTCTATTTAGAGAGACTGACACAGGCAAACCTCCCGTGGTCAGAGCATCCCCTTTGCCCAGGCATAAAAGAACCTATTTTCAGCCTGGCCCCATTAACAGGGGCACGGCCCCCCCGCTCCACCTCCCACCCCAGACTTCTTCAATAGGAACATGAATATCAATAAAGCATTAATGAGCAATTTTCCCAGCTTCACCGGCTCTTACTGGAAATAAACCCTGACATCTCTTATGTCATTGACTACCTCTCATCTCCCGGCTCGCCTGCCCTGACAGATCCCCAATAGAGCCTCGCCTGCCTTCGCCTCCCAGAATAGCAGCTCTGCTCCGTGGGCCTGGGGCCGTGTCTGGGCTTCAGCTCCCACTTGGGCCGGTCTCAGATGATCTGAACCCACGCCAAGGAATAGTCAAAGTCCTTTCCTTTCTTCTGAAGCAACTGCTGAAGGGTTGGTGATGCTGTCCTGGCACCAGCCAGCCCTGGAAAGGGCTGCTGGAAGGAGGGACACAGACAAGGGACGGTTGGAGAGAAGACACCAGTTGTGTATTAGGTGCTGGCACAGGTTGTCCAGGGAAGCTGTGGCTGCCCCTGGATCCCTGGAAGTGTCCAAGGCCAGGCTGGACAGGGCTTGGAGCAACCTGGGACAGTGGAAGAGCACCCTTTCACCAGCTCCCCAAAAGGGATCTCCACCTGCCACAACCAAATCCTTCTCCCAGTGAGACAATCCCTAAGCCTTGGTAAAGCCAGCACTGCCTAACCCAGGACTTGGACGAGGAGGGATGAGTTATGGGATCCCTCCAGGTCCTCTCAAGCCACTTTTCTTACTCTGCATTTCTCCAGTACCAGGAGGAGCTGTGCCCCCAGTGAAAACAGCTCAGGTGTGTCTGAGCTGCCCCAAACACCTCCAGGGTTCTCCCTCCTCACAGAGAAAAGGATTTTCCAGATGCTCAAGCTGAATTTCCCCCACTGTAATTTAAATACGGGACTACAAAACCTTCCCCACCGTGGTCAGTCATGATTCCCCTGCTTTGCAGCAGTTTTTGGCATGTCCAAGGCTGTTGGTGCTGTTCTCCCACCCTCTGTGCTCAGCTGCTTCCAGACCACCCCAGAAGGCACAAGGGAAGCAGTTACAGGCATGGGAACTGCATGGCCTTGCCAAATAAAAAAACCCAATGTAAAAAAACCCAAACACCCCAATCAACCCAAAGCAAACAAAGGAAAATCCCAAAACACCAGAGGGAAAATGGAATTGGCTTTGAAACCCCTCTAAAACGTCAGCAGCAGGGAAAACGGGGGGTGAAACCACGGTAGTGTATGAAAAGTGTGGCTGACCCAAGTACTGGTTGGGGAGGCCCAGGAGTCCTTTGGGAGGATGGTTTGCAGGGAAATAAGATATTAAAAACCCCTAAGATGGAAATAAAAACAAAGGGGAATTTTTTTCACCCCTTTAGAGCAGAAGGTTTTCCTGCCCTGTCGGTACAGGAAACCTCTGCCATAAATTACCCCCAACACAGATTTTCCTGCATGAAGAAGGGATTACTTTTTCCTTTTCCCCTTCCACACATCATTTACAACATTCTGCAGTGATTTACCAACATCAACTGCTCTCCCTGGCACGACAGCAAGAGAAGCAGCTACAGAATTGTTTGTTCTCCATTTCTCCACGAGGCATCTCCCAGCCTGCCCCGAGCTATTCCGACTGCCCTGCCCTGCTGGGGGCACAGGGAGCAGCTCCCCTGGCTCAGCCCTCAAGTCAGGATCCCACCTTGGGGGTTGTTGGAGAGCTCTGCCCACCCTGCTTGAACCTGAGCTCTGCTGCAGCGCTTTCAGAGCCCCCTGAGCCACAGAGTGTGTCTGAATTAATACACTGGGATCTGCTTCCCTCAGCAAGGCATGTCACTTCCACTGAAGGCAGGGAGGACATCAATCAATGTAAAAATAATAAAAAAACCAGCCCTGTACAGCTCCAAGTCTCACATTCAGTGGGACTGGGTGAATGAACACAAAACCCACACTCAGGCACATCCCAGTGCTGCTCTTGGCGTGAAAATCAGGGAAGTTGGAGTTGAGACCAAGTGTTTGCTCAGATGCTGTTCTTTATCTTCATGTCAACAGCCACACAGTGAGATAGAACAGAATGAGGGGAAAAGCTGCCGTTTCCAAGGCTGACCCAAACAACAGGAAGCTGGGGGAGCTTCTGGTTCTCTACAAGTCCCTGAAAGTTGTGGCCAGGTGGAGGTCGGGCTCTTGTTCCAGGAAACAGTGACAGGACAAGGGGAAACAGCCTCTAGTTGCACCAGGGGAGGTTCAGGTTGGATATTGGGAAAATTTCTTCCCTGAAACAGTGGTCAGGCATTGGAAGGGGCTGTCCAGGGCAGTGGTGGACTCCCCGTCCCTGGAGGTGCTCAAAACCAAGGAGATGTGGCACTGCATGACATGGCTTAGTGGGCATGGGGGTGCCAATCAAAGAATGGACTTGATGATCCTCGAGGTCTTTTCCAACCTTAATGATTCTGTGATCAGACATCTCCACCTTTCCAGAGTCCAGTGGAAGAGAAGAGACATTCCTGGGGTTCTCTGTTCCAGGCCACCACAGGAAATGCTTGGGTTGCTCAACTGCTTTGGAAATTTGCCTCAAGATTTTTAAACAAGCAGCCAAGCCAACACAGAATAAAGATTTATATATATTTGTACATTTTTTAATATTTATATATAAAAATAAATTTTTATATATTTATATAAAATCATGGAATCCCAGAATGGTTTGGGTTGAAAAAGACCTTAAAGCTCATCCAGTTCCACCTACTGCCATGGGCAGGGACACTTTCCACTATCCCAGCTTGCTCCAAGCCCCATCCAACCTGGACACTTGGACACTTCCAGGGATGGGCAATGTGTATTTATATGCAGCCAGGCATGCAGAACCATCCAGCTGCCCAGCCAAGACTTCCTCCAGTGCCTCTCCACACTGGTTGGATCTCCGTAGGATCCCCCCCAGTCTCTCTTGGGGTCAGCTCGGCCCCATGGGTGAGCTACTCAATTTCCTCTCACAGAACGAAATCCATAAAAGTCAAAATTTCTCTGAGCAAATAAAGAGGGGGAAAGAGTCAGTTTTGACATGAGTTTCATTTAAAGAACTTCTTTCCCTTTTACAAAGGAAGAGTGCTTTAAAAATGTCAAAACATTGGATTTATTTATTTATTTATTTGGAGCAAAATGACATTTCACTTGGAAATGTCAGTTAATTTTTAGCTTTGAAAGTTTTACAAGATGAAGCAGTCAAACTGATTTTTCTGACAATACCAAGACAATTTCAATGAACTTGACTGGAACATGTATTGGGAGGGGAGTGTGGCTCTAAGAGGAAAAAAAAATTACCAGAAAAAAAAAAACAACCCAGTGCTCTTCTCAAACCTTTAGAACAACAATAGGGAATGAAAAATATCATTTGAATCCTCAGAAAGCAGTGAAGAAAATTGCCAGCTCAAATGCTTTGTGCCCTGTCGGTATTTACAAGTTTTACTTGAAGCAATTAAACTTCCTGAGTGGATTTTGGTTGTTGCTCAGAATAGAAAGTCTAATGCTGCTCCTCCAGTTCTCCTCGCCTCCTTAATCCGAGGAGAGGTGGGAGGGGAGCAGCCACTGGAGAAGGAGCTCCCTGGAATAAACGCTCCTGGCTCCCCGTGGCTCCAGCCCCAGCTCTCCTGGATCTGCCGGCACCCAACGGGGCCCGGGGATGTTCCCCTCACCTTGGTGCCACTTCAGCTGAGACCTCCCATCCACGGCAGCTCAGCAGTGGAGAAGTTGATACATTTAATGAGCATGGGAGCTGTTGCTGATCCATTCATTTCTCACTGTTAAATTGAAGGAAAAATGACCGGGGGAGCCCAAAGGGCTGCGGCTGCCAGCCCTGAGCCTTGGATCCAGCATGGATTTGGGGAAGAGTTTGGAAAGGAAGGATGGAGTGGACATTCACCCCTCCATGTCACTGGCCCAGATCTTTGCAGACCACAGGCTGGGCATCAGGAGGAATTTCTTCATGGAAAGAGTTGTCAGGCGTTGGAAGGGGCTGCCCAGGGTGGAGTCACCACCCCTGGAGGTGTCCAGTTAGTGCTGTAGTCTGGGTGACAAGGTGGTGTTTGGTCACATGTTGGACTTGATGATCTTGGAGGTCTTTTCACATCTTAACAAATATTTTATAGAAAAACAGAGCCATGGAATGTTCTGGGTTGGAAGGGGCCTTAAAGATCATCTCGTTCCAACCCCACTGCCAGTGACAAGTGAAGCTTTCCCACTTCCATGGGCTGATTTACTGGAAAATGGAATTCAGGATGAGCATGTGGCTTCCCTTTGCAGCAAAACCGTTCAGCAAGAGTTCATCCCCCTCCACCAGGAAGTCCCAAATTGACAAAGATTTACCACCTGTCGCTGTTGAGCCGATGTTGAAACAAGAGGCACACGAGAGAGATTGCCCAAAAAAAGGAACTATTTATTTAAATGCAACTTTATATACAAAATGAACACTCAGTGGGATTGGCCACAGCCCTCCACTCCCTGGGGCTAGTTGGCCACAGGCATTCACCGCCTGTTCCCAAAAGAACTCTGAACACCTTATCTTGTTTACCATAAACAGATAGATTTTCTCATGGGGAAAGAGGTTCTGTGCTGTCACAACCACCAACCTCTTTCTTGGGTGATAACCCCAAGGCCTGGGAGGGGCACAGTTTGTGCCCATGGTCATGGGAATGAGCAACTCCACGGGCAGCCCTGTGCCCCCGCCTGATGCCCAGTCCTTGGGACGCCCAAAGACAATCCAGCCAACAGCACAGATTCCCCTCTACTCTGCTCTTCTGTTGGAAAAAGGCCAGAGAAAGCCATGGAGATGCCCCAACGGCTGGAGCCCCTCTCGTCTGGAGCCAGGCTGGGAGAGAGGGGTTTGCTCAGCCTGAAGCAGAGAATGCTCCGGGGAGACCTCAGAGCCCTTCCAGGGCCTAAAGGGGCTGACAAGAAAGATGGAGAAACATGTTTTACAAGGGTCTGGAATGACAGGACAAGCGGAGGATTAGATGGGATATTGGGAAGGAATTGTTCCCTGTGAGGGTGGGGAGGCCCTGGCACAGGGTGCTCAGGGAAGCTGTGGCTGCCCCTGGATCCCTGGCAGTGTCCAAGGCTGTGTTGGAGAGGGTTTGGAGCATCCTGGGACAGTGGAAGGTGTCCCTGCTCATGGCAGGGGATGGAATGAGAGGAGCTTTGAGGTCCTTTCCAGTCCAGACCATTCTGGAATTCTCTGATTTCTGTGAGCAAAATCCCTCCTGCAAACAGGGTTTGTGCTGCAGCGAAGAACTTCTGTTGCATGCTCTGAACTCCCATCCAGCACTGAACAGTTTTGCTGAAGGACCCACTGAAGACTTTTTTTGCCGAGGCAGGTCCTTCAGAGCCTGGGGGACGTCCCGTAGGGGATCACACTGTGGACAGTGGCACAGGAGTGGGCAGTGCTGTAAATTTTGGCCCTGGACAAAAGCCAGGCAAAGGCTCCAGGACTCCGTGCCTCCCGCTGCTCTCCTGCACTCTCAGCTGCAATCCCAACACCTCCAAAGCCACGGCAACGCTGCACGCAATAATTGCCCGCTGGAAATTTAAAGCCAGCAAGCTTTGTCAATGAATAAGTGTTCCAAAACAGTAAATTAATAAATTCCCCCGAATCCATAATAGATACATCTTTGTTCAGCCACAAAGCTTTGATATAAATTGTAGCTTTTTAGGACTGCACCGTCAGAAGCGTAATATATCACCCGAGAGTGGATCCGAGTTCAAAAGTACATATAATAATATAATTAAGATAGCTTGACAAGAATGTATTTTAAAAGTATAAAATACCTGCAGGTATAATGGCTTCATAAAGTCTGTCAGATTTACTTCTGCTGTGAAGAAATTTAAAATGTTTTACTCTAATGCAATGCAAATTAAGCCAAGGATATTCATATAACAGAGTCCTGAAAAAAAAATGAGGTGGAGAGAGAGAAGAATCAGAAGTCAAGAGCAGAGCAAACAAGGTGCTGAGCTTTCCAGGCAAGTGGGCTGCTCACAGGAACAAGCAGGAGCCAGCAGTGCAGAGTTTGATGCGTCCCTTTCCCGCCGGCGGGGCGGAGGCGAAGCCAACGGATGAGTTTCCTTCCAGGTTGGTGTTATTATCCCAGACTCCTCACCTCGCACTGCAGCACTTGCGTGCTTTACAGAATCATTTGCAAGTGGAAAGTGATTTTCTTGGTTTTTTTCTTTCTCTTCCCTTGCTGCACTGAAAGCTTCAAATAACAGAAATGTTCGAGGGGGAAGGAGCGTACGAGGGTGGAAACGGAATCCAGCTTTGCCAGAGCGCCTGTACTTTCTTCACTGGGCATTTCCTGTCCAGGGGCAGGTTGGGATTCAGCCTTGGACACCTTCACGGCACCACACGCCCCCTGCCCCACCGCCAGCCCCTGCCCCAAGCACCTTCCAAGCAGAGTAAATATTTGCCTGTTTCCAGGAAGAAAAGCCATTAAGAAATCAATAGCAGAATGTTAATAAAATACTTTTCACTTCTCAATTTCCTTGGCTCCAATGGTTGTGTTTGGATTTAACTCTGACAGCTCTGCTGAGACACACAAATCCCTCTGACAGCACAGGCAGGGAGGGACTTTTCCCCTCCCTCACTTCACATGGAGATTTTTTTTAGGGAATATGAATTCATCTCCTTTCTAATAGGAAGACACTGTGTTCAAAGGCCACCGTGTGCAGCAGGTGAGACTTGGCTTCTCTCCTCCTCCATCTACTTGGGTTTGTGCCTCAGTTTCCCCATCCAAACAACAGAGGCTGCTGTCCTTGAAGACCTTTAGCAAGATCTATTAAAGCAGGACTCTTTTGGGGTCGTGCTTCCCACGCAACAAAACTCCTTTGCTGAGGCTTTCATTCATTTTCCCATCTCAAAGGAAAAAAAAATCATCTTTTTAAGCTTTAATACAGTGCCTGAGGGCATTTGGGATTTTTTTTTTCCCTTCTGTTCCCTACTGAAAACAGCTTTAACGTTCAGTAACCAGTTCCAAGAGGTGGGTTCCAAGAACTCAAGACATGAAATATTAAGAAGTTTGCAAGCAACAGCAACACCTACAAGGGAGGAACAGCCCCACTTTTAGCAATACTTGGAACAAAGCTGAGCCTAAGTAATTTTTTTAAGCTGAGAAGAAAGACAGGGAGCGTGGAAATGAACCAGGCACCCAACACAAAAAGCCAACAGTCCTTGCACCGGACCAGCTCTCTTCCTCATCCTGTTGTATCTCCATCCTGTCTCCCCTTGCTCCCCACAAAAAAAGCAAAGTCAAAAAATCAAAAAGCAAAGCAGTGACAGCCAGGGAGGGACCAGGCTCGTCCCTGCAACAGGTGGCAAAGTGCTGGGCTGCAATTGCTGCTGTTAAGTCGCAAGAAAACAAAGATGTCAAGAGTCTACGGGGAGAGCTGGGAGGACGCAAAATCAAGATCCATTTCCCGGTGTCTGTGCCAGGTGGAAAAGGGAAGTGTGAGCTGATTAAATCTGCGCTGGCGTCAGATGGGGAGAGGGCTCCTTCCATCTGTTTGCTCGCAGCGATTCCCGGGCTGGCAGCTCCAAGGGAGCTCTGGCAGCCACAGGTGAGCAGAGCCCAGCCCGGGGCTGCCTGTCCTGTGCAGCCCGTCCTGCCCGGGGCAAGCTGCTCCTGCCTCGGGAATCCCGGGATGCAGGGAGACAACAGCTCTGCTCCTGCCTGGGGAATCCCAACATTCAGGGAGAGAACAGAGCTCTGCTCCACCTTGGGGAATCCTGGGATGCAGGGACAGAACAGGGCTCTGCGCCAGCTCACCTGCTGATCCCTGCATCCCTCTGTCCCAGCTGGCCATGGGATGGCTTCTCCCCCGCATTCTGCAAGCCACACCCAGCAAGGCCTTTGACATCCAGAAATCCTGGCTCCTTCTCTGAATGCAGCAGGAGTTCCCATTTCCATCTGCAAAGCAGGAACAGGGATGCTCCCTCCCCACCCCACTGCAGGGTGGTTCAGTAC
Source organism: Orthonyx spaldingii (assembly GCA_013397795.1). NCBI lineage: Eukaryota > Metazoa > Chordata > Aves > Passeriformes > Orthonychidae > Orthonyx > Orthonyx spaldingii. Next base: position 291,157 of record VZTJ01002349.1, on the reverse strand, counting down.
AGGTCTGTTGGCCACTGAAATAGTAAAATCCTGGAATGGTTTGGGTTGGAAAGGACATTAAAGCTCATCCCATTCCAACCCCTGCCATGGGCAGGGACACCTCCCACTGTCCCAGGCTGCTCCAAGCCCTGTCCAACCTGGCCTTGGACACTTCCAGGGATCCAGGGGCAGCCACAGCTTCTCTGGGCACCCTGTGCCAGGGCCTCCCCACCCTCACAGGGAACAATTCCTTCCCAATATCCCATCTATCCCTGCCCTCTGGCAGTGGAAGCCATTCTCCCTTGTCCTGTCACTCCAGGCCCTTGTAAAGAGTCTCTGTCTTTCTTGTTGGCTCCTTCAGGCACTGGAAGGATGATAAAGGGGCTTGGAGAGGTCCGTGCTCCTTAAAACCGATGGCTTTTGTCTTTTATGGCTTCACTCCACACTTCCTCTGTAGTTTGCCCACAGCAAGGATCTTCTCACGTCTTGGACAACGCCCTGATCTATGTCAGGCAGATTATTTATTGTGTCCTTCCTCTAGAAAATCATTCTTCTGGGACTGCAGGACCACCAGTCCCTCCAAGGTTGTGGTATCCAGCACCTCACCAGCCCCACTGAGTTTATTCTCTGCCCTCACCAGACAGACCTGCAAACTCAGGAGTTTCTTCAAAAGAATTTCCAGGTCTCTGGGAGTGATCCAGCTCCACCTCTGCAGTGCACACCTCATACTTCACGCCATCCTTTCGCTGATTTTCTCAGTTGTGCAGCCACCTGAGGTGGTTTATTTTTAATCAAATAACCACAACACTCTGGAAGCCAATGCTCTATCAACAGACTAAAAAGACTCTCCACATCGAGGCTCTTTTCTGCTGCATGCTCAGTCTGACAACACTTTCCAGGAGGGCTAATGCTGAAAAAAATAATAAAATGCTTTCCTCTATTTCAGCTTTTATTGGCAATCCATTCTCATTAAGCCAAACACATTTGTCTTCATAACGTGTACTTCACAATTACAATATCAAAGGGTTTGTATCTACATAATAAAAATGATCTATAGAATAATACAAGGGGAAAACATCGTAACATAACGTTGTTATTAATGAATCCAATGGGACGTAGGAAGGCGATATTCCCGTGGGGCAGCTCCACGCCCTTCACTGGGAGCTGCTCTGGAGTGTGGCTGGGCCTGGGATCAGCACTGAGAGGGGAGGGAGGGCAGGTGGGGATGGAATTAAAGGACATTTCCCCCAGTGACAGAGGGAAGGCGGCTCCAAGGGCTCTCCCAGCAGGGCGATGGCTCAAACACCTGCAGGTGTGAGCCCAACCCCAGGNTCCCCGCTGTGGGTGCCCGGTCACGGTAGGTGTCCCCAGTGGTCCCTTCTGCATGGCCTTGTCCATGTGCGCTGTGTGGGTGCCTGGCCCTGATGGGAGTGCCCAGTCCCAGTCCCAGCCCCAGCCCCAGCCCCAGTCCCAGTCCCAGTCCCAGCCTCAGTCCCAGTCCCAGCCCCAGCCCCAGCCTCCTCTGCCAGTCCTGGGCACCAGCTGGGGCACAGACACCCAGAGTCACAGAGCACAGCATGTGCTGAGCTGGAGGGACCCAAAAGGACCATGGATCCAGCCCCTGGCCCTGCACAGACACCCCCAAATCCCACCCTGTGCATCCCTGGAGCGGTGTCCAAANCATCCCTGGCAGCGGTGTCCAAACGCTCCTGGAGCTCTGGCAGCCTCGGGGCCGGGACCATTCCCTGGGGAGCCTGGGCAGTGCCCAGCACCCTCTGGGGGAAGAACCTTTCCTGATCTCCAGCCTGACCCTGCCCTGGCCCAGCGCCGGCTGTTCCCTGGGTCCTGTCCCTGTCACAGAGAGAAAGGATTGGAGCTGTCCTCAGGAGGAGCTGCAGCCCCTGCTGAGCTCTGCCCTCATCTCCTCCACCTGAACAAACCAAGGGCCCTCAGCTGCTCCTCGTGTGGCCCCTCCACGCCCTTCCCCATCCCCATGTCCCTCCTTTGGATGCTTTTTTAACAGTTTTAGATCAATTTATATTGTGGTGCCCAAAGTGTCCCCAGCGCTGGAGGTGAGGCCGCCCCAGCCCAGAGCAGAGCAGGACAATCCCTCCCTGGCCCGGCTGGCCCTGATGTCCCCAGGACACGGTGGCCTTTGGGCTGCCAGGGCACTGCTGACTCATGGCCAGCTTGCCCTCACCAGGACCCCCAGGTCCCGTTCTGCTTGCCTGAAAAGCCCCCTTGGTGCTCTGCAGGAGCTCTGGTTCACAGTCAGCCTCCTGATGGGAACGTTTTAGGGGTGTAAGTCTGAAACTGAGGAGCAGGGGCTGGCAGAGCCCTGTGCCCAGGTGGGTGCTGATCCCCAGCTGCGCCCTGCACAGGGATCAGCTCTCCCAGAGGCAACTCAGACACTGGAAAAAGCTTTTCAACACTCAACCTCTTTAATTCCTTTGTGTCTCCCAGACAGGATTCAGCAGAGCACCAGTGGGTTGATTAAGCTACATTGTAGGAGATTACAAAGAACAAGGATAAATAGAAGGGGGAGGTTCCCGCAGTCGGCAAAGACATTTTGGTCCACAAAAGTGGGGGAGGAGGAAATAACCCTGAGCAAGAAGGCAGGAAGGCAGAGCTCATCTGCAGCAAGCAGGGAGAGACTGCAGAGACTCGGAGCAAGCAGAAGGACATTCCAGAGGCACTTAGCAAGCAAAAATAATGATAAATAAAAATTATAATAGCAATGTGGTTATTAAAAAATTAATATTTTAATAATAGCAGCAGTATAAAAATGGCGGTGGAGGGGAGAGTGGGAGGAAGGTGGAACATGAGATTTAATTCAAAATTTGTGGTATTTGCCCAAACCTCTGCATTTCCAAGTGCCTGAGGTAGGAGCACAAGAGCACTCCCTTGTCTGACCCAAGCTCAATATTACCAGAGCCAAACACACAAAAAAGGAGCTGAGCCTCTGAGCCAAACTTTGTCATTTCAGAGATGTGCTCCCATTTGTTTTCCACCAAAGTGAGAAGGCAGATTTTGTATAAAAGGGCACATTATTGACTATCATTGGCAGCTGCTGGCCAGCTCCAGGAGTTTAACCAAGATACATGGCTGGCTGCAGCAAAATGCAGCTACACAGAGGGCCTGGCGTCCTTTTTTTCTGAGGCAGCAAAAATAATGATGCTCACAAATGCAAAACACCCACCCAATACTATCAAGATTTCAGAAACAGTCCCTAACTGGAAAAAACACCCTGAGAGATTAGGCAGGCAAGGCAGTGACAGCAATTCCTCTCAATAACTTTGACATGCTGCTTGTCGTCCTGTTTTTTCTCCCTTTCCTTCTTCAAACAGACCAACACAAACAGCATTTGAAAACAGCCGTTTCAAACCAGGAGCTGGAATTTTGGACATCAATGATGTCAAACCGCAGCAACCCAGTGCTTACAAATAAGTTCTCGCCTCGTGACAAGAGAAAACTGATTTTTGCCTACAAGGTGCTTGTCAAGGGAAGCGCTGAGCGGCCGCAGCTTCTTCCCCGCCGGCTCTCACACGGGGGCAGAGCGTGGGGTATCAGGGAATATCCTTCAGATTCCAGGAAAAGGTTCTTCCCCCAGAGGGTGCTGGGCACTGCCCAGGCTCCCCACGGAATGGTCCCAGCCCCAAGGCTGCCAGAGCTCCAGGAGCGTTTGGACACCGCTCCAGGGATGCTCAGGGTGGGGTTGCTGGGGGTCTGTGTCAGGAGTTGGACTGGATGATCCTTATGGGTCCCTTCCAGCTCAGGATATTCTGTGAACCCTCCTGGCTGCCTGGAAATGTTGCTTTGAGTCCCTCCTGCCCTTTGAGTATCACAAATGTGTGTTCCCAGAGGTACAAGGACACCTTGGCAGGAGGCTCAGGCCGAGAGCAGCAGCCTGGTTCCATCTCACCTGCCCCTCACACCCCTCACGGTTTGGGGAATGGCAGAGGGAGAATGTTCGGTGCTGGTTTAGCTTTTCCCCACTATCTCCATCTGGCCTGTTTGGGATAACATTGTTTATCCTGTAGTCAGTGCTCTGTGTCTCTGCATGAAGGGAACACCAAATTCTGGGAATCTGCAGGACCAGTCCGACGCTCTGGGACCGCGGCGCTCCCGGCTTGAGGAGAGCCAGGTGCTGCCTGTGGCATCTCTCAGGAGAATGGGCACGGCCCCGAGGCTGCCAGAGCTCCAGGAGCATTTGAACACCGCCCCAGGGATGCACAGGGTGGGATTTGGGAGTGTCTGTGCAGGGGCAGGGGCTGGGATTATCCCTGTGGGTCCCTCCCAGCTCAGGATATTCCGTGATTTGATGGAAGTGAAGTGTGTTGCCCATCACCAACAGTCCAAGGGAGAAACTCAGGATCAGACCTCTCTGCTCGGGAACACAGCTCTGGAGCTGCCTGCTTTTCACCATATTCATTTTATTGAAAAGGGAAATTTATATAAATAGCCCTCCCTCCCAAATTCTGTTTGTAATCTCAGTGAATAACTATTGCTTTAGGAGGGCAGAACTGCTGACTCCTTTATTTCTGAAAAATGTATTAGAAAACCTTCTCTTTATAAGAAAAAATGAGAAAAACAAAATCAATAGAGTATGAAGGAGCATGAAAAATGCATTTTAGAGTCTCTCTGTTTTTTTCTTTTTTGGTCCAACGTTGCTTTCCTGTAAAGCTTCTGCAGAAACACACATTTAAATGTAAATGTTCTGAAAGTAAATGGGTAAGGACAGAAAAGATGAAGAGGAATCGTGAGCCACTTGCAACAGCTCCTTGGGATAAGTAATGCAATAAACAGTGACAAGCCAGGATGGCACATGGGACTTCCCTGGCTGTTCCTACGTCAGTGTGGATGTGTTCCTGCTGGAAGACAACAGCTGCTGCTGCTGCCCAGACCAAAAAATCCCTGAATCAGACACTGGCTTGGGTTGGGAAGGGACCTTAAAGATCAACTCAGTTCCACCCCTGCAACGGGCAGGGACACCTCCCACTATCCCAGGGTGCTCCAGGCCCCATCCAACCTGGCCTTGGACACTTCCAGGGATCCAGGGGCAGCCACAGCTTCTCTGGGCACCCTGTGCCAGGGCCTTCCCACCCTCACAGGGAACAATTCCTGCCCAATATCCCATCTATCCCTGCCCTCTGGCAGTGGAAAGCCATTCCCTGTGTCCTGTCCCTCTATCCCTTGTTCCCAGTCCCTCTCCAGCTCTCCTGGAGCCCCTTTAGGCCCTGGAAGGGGCTCTGAGCTCTCCCTGGATGGAGCCTTCTCTTGTCCAGGTGAACACCCCCAGCTCTCCCAGCCTGGCTCCAGAGCAGAGGGGCTCTGGCCCTGGAGCATCTCCAGGGCCTCCTCTGTGGCCTCCTCCAGCAGCTCCAGGTCCTTCCTGTACAGGGCCTCCAGGGCTGGAGGGAGCTCTGCAGGTGGGGTCTCACCTGAGAGAATCAAATCCCTCAGCTCCTCACGGCTACAAAGCTGTGGGCTTTGGGGCCACCCTTGGGAGCTTTTGGGCAAAGCAGAAGCTCACAGCTCATCAGGACGGAAAAGAATAAAATGCAGGGAGCCATTCCTTGCAATGGGCAAGAAAGCAGAAGGTCAAACACAACAACAAAAAGACCACCCTGTGCTGTAATTCAGAGATTTCAGTGGTTGGAAAGGGACCTACATGGATCCAATTCTTGGCCCTGCACAGGACAATCCCCAAAATCCCACCCTGTGTCTGAGAGTGTTCCAAACACTTCTGGCTGACCTTCACTTGCCCAGACAGTTTTTGTCCTTTAACAGAGCAGGTCAGAGCCTGGCATCTCCCCCCACCCCCAGGACCAATCCAGCATCCCCAGCCCTGGCAACACACGATCCCTGAGCATCTCCCAGGGTCACTCCTCCAGCCCTTGCAGCCCTCATTAGCAGGAAGGAGAGGGAATTACCCCCCCAGCTGCTCGGGAGGTACAATACCAGATCTGATTTCACAGACCCTGTATATAGGCCACAAGCCTCTAATCACAGTAATGCAGATGTGAGATACAGATGTTCCCAGCGCCAGCCCGGCTGCATCCTGTTAGAGCACTGACTCAGTCTGGTGCTAAAGCTGAGCTAATACCAAGCTCCTGAGAGGATTAATAGACATTAACAGGGCATTATCCAACCATTAAACACACTTGGGATCGTGCACTGCCGGCCCTAATGCTGCCCATGTCACTCCCAGCAAGGTCAGGGATGCTGAGCCCCCCGGCTGCCACTCAGCAGCCAACGAGCAGCAATCCACACTCCATCCATGCTGGCATCTCCTGGAGACAGGACATCCCCCCGAGGGCAGGGATTTGGGGGATCCCAACCCCAGGAGGTGCGGCCTTGCTTCTGTAATGCCAGACACCTCTGCTAGAGCCGGCACCAGGCCCAGGGAGGGAAGGGAATATGCTTTTTCGGAAAAGCCAATATGCTCAGGTGGTGGCAGCCCTAAGGCTGGCACAATTCCTGTCCCACCTGGCAGCGACAGGCTCAGACTGAGAGGATGAAAGGAAATGGCCTCAGGTTGTGCCAGGGGAGGTTTAGATCAGATATTAGGAAAAATTTCTTCATGGAAAGGATTGTCAGGCGTTGGAACAGACTGCACAGGATGTGGTGGAGTCACCATCCCATGGAAGTGTTCGGGAAACACGTGGGTGTGGCACTTGGGGACGTGGGGCAGTGGTGAACGTGGTGGTGGGACTCGGTTAATGATCACAAAGGTCTTTTCCAATCTCAGCAATTCTGTGATTCCCTGGCCCATTGGAGGAAAAGCATCAGCCATCATTCCCCCCACTTCCCAAGGAGAAAGCAGAGAAAGCCTGTTCCTGCAGAAGAAAGGGGAATGTTTTCCTTTGGAAACAGAAGCCCTGATAAAGGCAGAGGACCGAAGATGGGAGGAAGTGACTGCTAAGGCCATTCCTCACTAATTTTCCTCATTACTGCAGTAAGGGAGAAGAGGCTTCCCAAAGGATTTGTTCATAAGGCTCCTCTCATGAACAATCCAAAGAATTATTCCCCACTCCAGAAGCAGCCCTAGACCAACCACCTTGCAGTGCACGAGCCTCCACATCTCCCCTTGAGCCACAGACCACAAAGAAACCTTGTAATGTGAGCACTGAGCCACCCGGACCAAATATCCAACACTTCACCTGCTGGTAGGTAATACCAGGGTTCAGTCCCATCAGAACTGGGGCCACAACGTGGAACTTGTAATTCCAGAGCCCAAACGAGCACTGCTTTAGCAAAAGGGATCAAATCCCATCAGCCAGCAGTGGAAACAGGCTCGTATTATCCTGGTTTCCCAGGCAGGAGGGCTGTGCCTCAGCCAGCACAGAGCACCTTAAATAAAAGAATCTGAAACACTCCATGGCCAGCAATTGTCCCATTGACCACTTCACCTGGTTTATCATCATACACTGCTTTTCCCTTCTACCTTTATTCAGGTCTTTCAGCACCTGTCTCACAAGATTTATTGACCGAACATCAATGAGGTTTTCTCTTTCTTACTCGGCTCTGAAGGAAGGGGGAAAAAAAACCCCTCTTGAAATTATTTGTATTCTTCCATATAATACCTCTTTCAGAGACCCATCAGAAAAGTCCTTTACAAGCGAGGAAATAGCCAATATTTTAGAATCTGCAGCGAGGCGCTTCAGCTAAGCTCACTTTATTGCAAAATTAGATGTCATTGTGAGAAGTACCCATATAAATGCAAGTGCAAAGGGCCCTTGTGCTAATGCAGGAGCCAGGGTAACAATGTGCTATTTCCACCTGTCTGCAAAAAAACTTCCCTTGATAGCTTCGCCCATATAATACACAGCATATTTACATCCAGCATTAAATAAATATTATGCAAAGAGTACTGCACTCTAATATCCCCGTGTATTTATGGAAAGCTAAATTATATCGCCGAGTTTATTTTAGCCCTAGAAAGCCCCGTGGGGAAAAGATATTGTGCATCTTAAAAGGTAAATGTAAGCTCTTCAAGAGAAAGGAGCCTTTACTGGAAGCAGCACATTGTACCTGGGTAAATCTTGGAGCAATTACACAGCAAAGTTTTCTTTGATGAGGCAGAGATGTGATGACATGTAATTACTTTTTCAATGCTGCACTGTGTGTTTATCAAAATGTTAATGCAAGCATAATAACAGGCTGTATGTTTGTGCCGAGAATGTCAGAGCCTCCAGATGTCAATCACATCTGAAAATAAAATTGCAAATAAGTGGGAAGGCTTGATGGCACCAGTGACAGCCCGGTCCTCGGGCGGCTGACAGGCACCAGCTCCCTCTCCCTTGGCGCTTTGTCACTGTAATGCACCTAATGGAACAGAGATTCCTTCTATTAACCCAAATGGAACAGGCTGGCTCCAAAGGGAGCTAAGCCATGCATGGCCATGGACAGAGGGAGGCTGCTAATGAGCACTTCTGTAGGCAAAGTTTGATGGGCTTCTCATTCCCGCCGTCCCTCTCGTTCTGCGCTGACCAGCACGGACGTTACCGGGCTCCTGCTGTGGAAAAACAACCTGGAGCAGTGAATTCCAGGTGAGGATAGAGGATTGGAGCCTGGCAGAGGAGCCCACAGCACCCTGAGAGCCAACTGCACCCGCCACAGCATCCAGGGGCACCGCAGGCACCAGCTCCAGGACACAATCCCAGAAGCAAGGAATGCTTCTGGGAAGGGACCTTCAAGCCCTCGTTCCACGGGCAGGGACACCTTCCACTAGCCCAGGCTGCTCCCAGCCCCATCCAGCCTGGCCTTGAACACTGCCAGGGATGGGAGTCCACAACCACTCTGGGCACTGTTTCTCACCACCCTTACAGTAACAAATTTCTGTCCAGTATCTCATCTACACCTACAGCTCCAGCTTTCCTGTCTTTTAACTGTCTTAGCTCCTATAAAAATTAGCTTTTTTTTTCCATAATAAGACAGAACCATGACTGGAATGCTTTCAGAGGTGATGAGATGCAGCACCTGGATTTCCAGCTCTCCGTCACACTCAATACCATGCCAGGTGTCTGAGCACATGCTGGAGGGAGAGCCAGGCACCGCCTTGGAGCCCAACCACCAGGACAATCAATGGGATGAGTGGGCAGAGAGCTTTGGGAAAACACGCTAAAAAAGCCAGGGAAGATAATGCCAGGATGGGAAGAATGCTACCTGGCCTTCCCAAAGCTCCCTGCCCAGGGACAACGGCAATCTTGGAGAGCTTTTGGGTCCAAACATCTTGAAGGCGGCCTGAGCATCTTGAAAATACAGCTGACAGTTGCTTGGCAACTGCGGTTACAGAAAGATTTTCCAAGTAAGCAGCAGGCTGAGGGAAGTTTAGCATCACAGGCAGTCAATAATCCCAGTTTGCGGCGGGTAAGAGAAGGGAGAGGGGAATTTCTAGCAACCCCTTCCCCAAAATAGTGCAGACACCGTGTGGGGATGCCTGTGATGTTTGATCAGGAGCAACGGGAGAGGGTTGTTGGGACAAGGCAGTGATGGACAAGTTGTGTCTGTCTTTCCAAGAGGGTGACAAGAGAACCTGGAGTCAGGACGGGACTCCGTACAGGAGGTTCTTTGCTCTGCAGACCCCCTCCCATATCTGGCTCTGGCTCAGTACAGTCAAGAATTTTGGATTTCAAGGCATTGTACATCACAACAACCATCAGCAAAAGCAGTATTTCGAAAGCAGGAGGCTCCATGACAGCTCCTGCCTTTCAGGAGGGATGGAATAGTCAGCAGTCAGCAGGAAAGCACCCAACCAGCTCTGTAACAAACAGAGACAGCGCTACTGAAACCATCAAAACAACCAACGAGTCTCACTTGAGCAAATATACTGAAAAAAGGGGGAGGAAATAGCAAAGCTCACGCATTTTCCATGGTAAGCAGCTTAATCCTCAACAAAAGCAAACAGGGAATAACCACTTGTTGAGGGAAGATGTGCCACGTGCTGATTCCAGGCTGGACAAAGCACTGAAACATTGGTTTCACTTATCCTTCCAGCATGGTGACAAAATTGCTTAGCAGAAAATTATTGCCTTCAGAGGGCTGCTGGTGACGGCTGACTGAGCTGATGATGTGGAAATCGCACCTCAGATCAGTATTCAAAAAAACCCAACAGAATGGAATAATAATGATTAAAAAAAACCCCAAAACAGCTTTTCCTCTCCCCTCTCTTGTTTCTCCTCCCCATTCCAAGAGTGCTTGGCCACAGCCCTTCGGCAGATCCCTGCACTAATGCCCGGGGTACTTAACCTTTGTATTTGCCACTCAGCAGTTGAAAAATGAATCCTCTTTTTTTTTTTTTACTCTTTTTTAAGAATAGCTTTGGGAGCTGCCAACAAATTGAGTGTCATTTGGACACTGACATGAAACTTGGAGCACCGTAAGAATTCACCGGGGCCTTGCGAAGGATGTCACCACCATCACCATCATCATCACCATCATCATCATCATCATCATCATCTTCACCGCCACCTTGGATGCATCCAAATTAATGTTTGGACTCCTGCTTAATTGGCTCCTTGCAAGCTGAGCCTGCAACATGACAGCCTCGCTACCCTGTCTAAATATAAAGGAGGGAGCTTTTCAACGAGGCGCCTCTGGGAAGCTGCAGCCAGCGCGAGGGATCTGAGATGTGTCTGACAAGGCAAGATCTCGCCTTCCTCAAAGCAAGGGCCTTACAATGCAAAATGTATTTATATTTTGCTGCTGCTCTCCAAAGCAGGTGTTAGATAATTCAGTAATTAGTATGCACATCTAACTTCATTGCAGCCTCTGTTGATCTCTCAATTAGAGTTAGCTGGGTCCTCTGAAGTTTGCAGTAGTTAATTAGAGCATTATTGAGCAGCCAGGCTCCACGGGAGAGCTCCACCAGCAGCTGCCGGCTCTGGCCCACGCGGTCCCGACCCCCTCGTGTCCGGCTGGAGGAGAGGGAATTCTGCCCCCACTGCTGTGAGCATCCCCTGCCACAACCAGCCACATCAGGGGGTTGGAACAAAGTCACCCTTCAGGTCACTTCCAACGCAAACCATTCTGGGATTCTATAAGATACCTAGAAATGCTCTTCGTGCTGCCATTACTATTTGGGGGAAAAAATGGGGTGAAAAGAAAAATTTAATCCAGCACCAGTGAGACCAACAGGGAATAAAACCCCCCATCCCTACAGCTTTCAGTGCAGAACTCAGACCCAACAAGGCAGGGAGCACAAGAGAGGGGGAGTTTAACAACGGGATGCAACACAAAAAGAAGTTTAAAATGTGTACAACACACATTGGAACTGTTTTCACGGAATCAGGGAATCACAGACTGATTTGAGTTGGTAGGGATTTTAAAGCCCATCTCGTCCCACCCCCTGCCACGGGCAGGAACACCTCCCACTGTCCCAGGCTGCTCCAAGCCCCAATGTCCAACCTGGCCTTGGGCACTGCCAGGGATCCAGGGGCAGCCACAGCTTCTCTGGGCACCCTGTGCCAGGGCCTCCCCACCCTCACAGGGAACAATTCCTTCCCAATGTCCCATCCATCCCTGCCCTCTGGCAGTGGAAGCCATTCCCCGTGTCCTGTCCCTCCATCCCTTGTTCCCAGTCCCTCTCCAGCTCTCCCAGAGTCCCTTTAAGCTCTGGAAGGGGCTCCAAGATGTCCCTGGAGCTTTCTCTTCTCCAGGCTGAACAGCTCCAGTTTTTGAGCAGCTAAATACCTGAACAAACCACAGCCAGCAGTTTGAAACCCAGTTCCCAGTAAATAATTGAAGGTGTCATGTCAGCTCCAACACCTGAAACCTGTTTTTGAGAAGCTCCTGATAATCACTGAAGTACAGCTTAGCATTTATCCTATAAATATTAGAGAAGGCGTGTGTGTACATCATTTCACATTCCAAAGGCAAGGCTGTGAGCTGAACTTTAGGGAAATCCACGGGAAGAATAAATGAAGCAGGGAGAGGCGCACGATTCAACGTGATCAAAACCAGGAGCTTTTTCAAACGCTTGTCTCAAACACAGCTGATGGTTTTTACAAGAGCTTCCTGCAGAAACACCGCTCTCGGGGACTCGGCAGAACGCATTGTCCAGGTACAAGGTAAATAAACACCCAAAAAGGCAGCGCCCACAGGGATCTCTTAGAGACTCCAGAAATTTCATTCCGGAGGATTACAGTCTTTGATAGGGATGCAGAACAGATGTGGGGCTGTAGCAACGCTGCCGAGCGAGACCCAGAAACCCAGGAAGCAGCAAAACGCAGAGCTCTGAGGCAGCAAACCTTGAGAGCAGAACCCATGTTTGATGCACATCCCCAGCCAAGCTCTGGGGCTGCCTCCCGAATTCCGAGCACCCTCCAGAGGATGCTGCCTGTGGAGAAGCCCCATTAGCAGGGACAAAAGGCCCACGTGGCACATTAGGAGCTCCAACACCTGCTATCAGGAGCAAGTTCCTTTCCAGGTGGCTTTATCGCTGACCTCCAGATGGAGGTGAGCTCCACGGCACACTCCGAGCAGGGCTCGGGGAGAGGCATAAACAAAAAGCCATGTTTTGAAAAATTAAGGAAGCAATTTAGAAGTGGATAATTAGATCTCCTTTTTGTGCTGCACTGGGAAAATTAAATTACTTTTTTATGAAGGTGTGTGTATCAGCTCTGAGAGTATTGTAGGGAAAGATTATTTTTCTAATATTCCTTCTTCCTCCCCCCTGCCCCAATTCCCCAGCTCTCCACTCCTCGTGCATCCAAGGAAGTGGCACTTGTAGCCTTCAGCTGTGGCAGGCGTTCATCTCCAATAATTGCGTTTGCTGCATAAATTGCCAGTGACATGGAGAATAAAATTAGTTTAAAATGAACCCAAATGGCAAATCTCAAACAAGTATCAGATGGAAGAACTCATTAATCCTCATTTCAAAATGGGCAGAGTGTTGGGGCGGCCAGGCTGGCCCCAAGCCTGACGGGACGGTGGGTTCTCTTTGGAGATGGTGATGGAGCTCAGTGAGGTGGACCAGACTTTAACAGAGGTTCTGGTCGATGTGGAACTGCTGTCTGTCGAGGCACTGATTTCACTCTGCTTGGAAAAACCCTCCCCACAGCCCCACCATGAAGAAGGAGCAGGTGAGCAGCTCTACCCTGCACTGCCCAACTCTTCTCAGGAGTCGAGAAACTCATCCAAGCCCCTCAACTGCCCGTGAACCACATCCCACCAGGATCCTTCTGCCTGGCTTCTGCATCCAACAGCTCCTCAGAGGGATTGCTACAACCTCATGGGGATGGGCACTCACAGAATCACAACATTGTTAAGGTTCAGAAAGAACTTTCAGATCATCAAATGCAACCGTCAGCTCAACACCAGCACCACGTTCACCCCCAGACCGTGTCCTCATGTGCCACATCCACGTGGTTTCTGAACACTCCCAGGGATGGGGACTCTGCCTGGGCAACCTATTTCAGTGCCTGACAACCCTTAGGGTGAAGAGACTTTTCCCAATCTCCAATCTAAACCTCCCCTTGGTGCAGTTTGAGGCAGTTTCCTCTCATCCTATCATTTGTTCCCTGGGAGCAGAGCCTGACCCTCACCTGGCTGCCTGCTCGTGTCAGGAGTTGTGGAGAGCCAGAAGGTCCCTCCTGAGCCTCCTTTTCTTCAGGCTGAGCCCTCCCAGCTCCCTCAGCTGCTCCTGGTGCTCCAGACCCTTCCCTGGACACGCTCCAGCCCCTCAATGTCCTTCTGGTTGTGAGGGCCCAGCACTGGACACAGGATTGGAGGTCTCTCAGGAGTGCCCAGTGTCAAGGGACAATCACTGCCTTGGTCCAGTGCCCACACCGGGGCTGGCACAGCCCAGGGGCCGTTGGCCTCTTGCCCACCTGGGAACACCTGGCTCCTGTCCAGCCACTGCTGACCACCGCTCCCAGGTCCTTTCCCACTTCCCAGCCCCTCCAGCCCAGCCCGGAGCTCTGCAGAGGGTTGGTGTGACCAAGGGCAGGACTTGGCACTTCACTTTCAACTCACATGCACTCTGCCCTCACACACAGAGATTTTGGTACTGCCTGGCCCTGGACAGAGATCCTGCATCGTGTCCCCACCGTGTCCGTTCCCCACGCTGGGTTGCTGAGCTGCTTTTGCTGACTTTCTTTAATGAGGTTTATTGTTTGCGCTGCATAATTTTCAAAGGCATGTCACCCACTTGGAGATGGCCCTCAGATCTCCAGCTTGGGGAGGGGGAGGGTCCTTTGAAGCCGCAGTCATTAATTCAGGAGCTGGTTTCTGCAGTTAAGAGCACACGTGTTTGAAGCACACAGGAGCCACCGTGGAGACATCTGAGAGGTGTCCCATGACACTGCACATTAGACAGAGCGATTATAAAACTGCCAGGCCTGCCGCCCTTCCCTGCTTTGTAACCTCCCTCCAGATATCAAAAAAAAATTGTCTAGAATATCAAAATATCGCTGTCTGGCTCTGATGATGATCTTAGGACTAAAGACCACACAGAACAAAGATTTCACTTTAATTATCAGAAGATCCATTTCTCCTAACCCGGTTGCTGAAAATAAAACAAAACCAAAACAAATCACAAACAAACAATAAAAAAAAAACCTTTTAAAACTTCACGCAGGCAGCTGGGAAACTGAAGTGTTGTGAAGCTGAGAAGTGAAAGTGTTCAGAAGTCAGGAATTGAGACAGGCACAGTTTTGTTTTTAACATTCCCAGTGGCTTTCCACCCCTTTACTTGTAGTTACAGTAGAAAGGAAACTGTCCTGGTCGCACCAACGCTGTTCCTGACACTGTCACCCTTGCTCTGCTCCCTGAACCCCAAGCCTGCCTTCCTGTACATGTGCCACTCATCAGCAAGGAAGAATGAAGACAAAATTATTCTCTTTTTTCAAGAGAGTAATTGATCACTTGTATACATGAAAATACCTAGAGCACAGCCTCCTGCAGAGATTATTCCTTGGTCAACCCATCTCTTATTCTTAGCTTATCCATAGAGACTGATCATCCAAAAGTTTTAGCTTTGGGCAGAGGACTCACAGGCACTTGGGGATAAAAGCCTCAGCATTTCTCTTTATTTTCCCTTTATTTCTCCCCTTTATGCTCTTTATATGAGTTGCACCAGGGAAGGTTTAGATTGGATATTAGGGAACATTTCTTCATGGAAAGAGTTGTCAAGCAGTGGCACAGACTGCCCAGGGCAGTGGGGGAGTCACCAAACCTAGAAGTGTTCAAAGAACAGCTGGAGGTGGCACTTGAGGCCATGGTTAATGGTGAACAGAAAATTACAGAGCTATTAAGGTTGGAAAAGACCTCCAGGATCATTGAGTCCAACCTGTAACTGATCCCCCCCTTGTCACCAGCCCAGAGCACTGAGTGCCACCTCCAGGCCCTCCCTGGACACCTCCACTCCAACACCTCCCTGGGCAGCCCCTGCCAATGCCTGACCACCCTTTCCATGGAGAAATCCCTCCTGATGTCCAACCTGAGCCTCCCCTGGTGCAGCCTATGGCTGTGTTCTCTCATCTTGTGCTTGCTCCCTGGCAGCAGAGGTCTCTCCCATGAAGGTTGGACTCAATCTTGGAGTATCTTCCAACCCCAACGATTCTAAGATTCCCTGATTTATTGCTGGCAGCACAGGTGAAGGCTCTGACCCCAAATCCATGACTGCAGCCTCATGCAAGGACCACCTTTTTGGCAGAGCCACCACCACCAGCTGCTGTTGAAGGAACTCCCCTGCAGCTCCGCGCAGCTCTCCCTTGGTTTCAGCCCGACTCCAGCAGTGGGAACCCGCTTCACAAAGGGCACTGGAGAACCCAACAGTCACAATCCCCACACAGAAACCCTTTCTACATTCAGCAGACAACAAGAGCCACATTAACAAGCTGCCAGTGAAGGGAACCAAGCTGCTGCTGCTCATTATGGCAGGGAGCTTCTCCCCCTGTTCCAACACGGGCACAGCCGCGGCATTGCTGGCCCCGGTATCACTCAGGCATTTATTTTTATATACCTCAGCAATATGTAGCAATTAGCAGAGGTAACACTAATTAGATGTTACATTGTAATGCAAGTCCCTCTAAACTTAAGTCATAACATCCCTCGCTCCTAATGACTGCAAGGTCATTTTGGTATTCCGTGTAATCGCTTGGATGCTAATGAATCGTTTGCTATGCATGGGAACATCCCGGCTTTTCCCTGGGTGGTTTTCACCATTTACCAGTGGACACTTGCTTTAAATTGCTGCTGAGCCTAATGTGGTCTTGAAGAAGCCACCTAAGCACCCCGATTAATTGCAGCGTTTCGTGGCTCCCAAGAAAGCAAGACCCCATGGCAAACCTGTTCCAAGGGCAGGGAAATGCTTGTTTGAAGGGATTACCTTGAGATTAGGATGGTATGAGACTACAGGAGGCAGAAAACCTGAATTTCCTTTGTGTCTCGTAATGGAAAAAGCTGGAAGACAACAGGCTTACAGCCAGCTTAGTGCTGTTCCTGTGTCTTTTCCATCATCTATGTCCTAATCTCCTTAGGAGCCAGCACGGCACCACGCCACGTCAGGAACCCACGCTTTGATTCCCTCAGTTTCCCAACCTATAGCCACCGCCAGAGCTGAAAAAAATGGAAAAGGTGGCATTTAGCAAAGTAAATTCTTTTAGAAATTTGAAAACAACATTCATGGGCTTTATAATTAGCTTTTTAATTAATTTCCTATTCTCCTCTAATTACTCTGCTTGCAAAGAAAAATTATAAGAGCTATAATTGTTTTACTAAAAGCAACTGGATTATTCCAAGACCGACACCGCACGTGCCACAGGCAATGGGAATAATGGGAGCCCCAGGCTCGGAGCTGTTGATCAGTGGAAGCCACTACGGGGCTCTGATGGGATCCTGATGGGATCTCATGGTTTGGAGCACAGAGCGTTGCTGCTGGGAATTCACCCAGGAAAAGGCACTTCCCAGCCTGCAAGGTGTGCAACAACTCAGCCCAGGGCAGACATCACTTCCAAGGACTTTCCGAAGCAAAACCAAAAAGAAAATCTGTACCCTGTCTTCAGAACAGAATGGAAACAGAATCCTGGAATCATTTGGGTGGCAGGGGACCTTAAAGATCATCCTATTCCATCCCCTGCCACGGGCAGGGACACCTTCCATTATCCCAGGGTGATCCAAGCCCCCTCCAGCCTGGCCTTGGACACTTCCAGATATGGAGCAGCCACAGCTTTTTTGGACACCCTGTGCCAGGGCCTCCCCACCCTCATAGGGGACAATTCCTCCCAATATCCCATCTATCCCTGCCCTCTGGCAGTGGAAGCCATTCCCCCATGTGCTGTCACTCCAGGCCCTTGTAAAGAGTCCCTCTCCATCTCTCTTGGACCCTCTTTAGGCCCTGGAAGGGGCTCCAAGGTGTCCCTGGAGCCTTCTCTTCTCCAGGCTGAACACCCCCAGCTCTCCCAGCATTTCCATGACGGGAAACTGCATCAAACCAGGAGGGAGGGAAGAGTATAAAGAAGTTTTGAACTGCTGGCTGGAGGCTGGGTATGGCAGACAATAAAATCAGAGTGAACAAATGACTCATGACTTATCTCCTGAACTTCGGTCACCCACTAAAAATCCAAGGAGAAGCCATGCTGGGATGCATTTTCCAGGCCCTCAGAATCAATGCCTGCAGTAACTAAAGCACTTCAACTTTAGCTGGAAAGAGCTGCTACCATTCCAGACTCGGCAGCGTTCAGTGTTTAAGCTCTGCGTGTTCTTTTCTGCTGGAGTGGCCGGATGGACCTGGCCTGGCTCTTGCCACAGGGGTCACAAAGTCCAGCAGAAGCTGGAAGCATCTCCTTGCATAAATCAATGGGCTTGAACTTGCTGAGAGAAATTTGCCAACAAAGAAAAACACTGAAAGCAGATGGAAGAAATCCTCCAACCCCAACTACAAGTCCCTGGAGCGGAGGCTTTGTGATTTTAAAAGCAATTTAGGCAGATTTCCCTGCCCGTCTGGATAGGAAGGCAGGGGCAGGTAGGCAGCTAAATCCCTCAGACCGCTTCCTGCATCCCAACCTGCGTCTTTAGCGTGACTTAAGCCAAGACTCTGCACACTGCAAACGCCAAAATAATCACGGCAGCAGGATTTTGAAATTCAAAAGAGCCCTTTTTGCAACCTGCCGAGCTGAGGGAGTTCAGAGGCGGCTCTGTCGTGGCACCGGGGTCTGAGCGCCGAGGAGAGGGTGCTGCAGTGGATTTGTTGGTTGAGAGAACAGTCTATTCTCATGCTCAGATAATGCAGAAATAAAGTGCATTTGTAACAGACAACAAAAGGATTATCCCCCATTCATTTCAAAGCACCTTTCATTCCACTCAGGGATTACATTTTCCTTTACTTATCTTGCAAATGGTTTTTCATAAGAGCGTGTGGCTTATGGCAAATACCAAACTGTGGTTGGGACAATGAGAGTGTTCTGCAGGAGAGAGATCCCGCTCGCAGCACAACTCTCTGCTGTAAGCTACTGCCTCACAAGCGCCACTCTTCTCAAGAGCAGAGGCGGATCAGCTGGGAAACCTTGGCACACTTCAGATTTGGGGGAAGCTTCTTACAAGTGCAGCTTCAGCGTTCACATCTTGTCACTGGAGGAGAACAACAGCGCTTCGCGCTTCTGCCGGGTCCATCTGCCCCGAATCTCAAAGCACTTCTGCAAACATGAATCCCATCCAGTAAACAAAATCTAACCCTGCGTGGCTTCTCGGCTTGCTGGAAAGCAACTGCTCCTGCACTTCTCCGTGTCTGGGAAACTGGTGCACCAGAGCAAAATTCAAGTGCTCCCCATACATGGGGGAATCCAGGGCAGAGACACACAAGAGCCTGGTGCAGTCACCACACATTCCCTTTTTCCGTGAAAACCCACAGGCCAAGAGGACTGAGATGACTCTGCTCCAAGAAAAACTCAACACTTGAACCATCAACACCAAACTAGGGACCACTGGTAAGAGCTGGTTCCCCCAGGATCAGCAATTCCCATCTCATTGTCTCAAAAACTTAGGATTTTACCAACTGTGAGAGAAGTTTGCTTGGTCTCAGCCCAGATGTGAGCAGCGAGCTGGGAATGTCAGAGCTGGGCTCTGCAAGCCAGGGCAGCAGGTCAAGGGAGGTGCAACTCTCTGGTTACAACTGAGCTGCCTCTTTCTGCCTCCCACTAATGCAGAATTCAGAGTTTCCCCCACAAAAAAAAATAACCTAGGGATGCAGAGAGCAGGTGGTTTGGTGCTGCCTGTAAATCAATGACTCCTGGAGAGTTATGATTGATTGGAGCTGGGGAGGGGACACCTTTCCATGCCTAAAAGACAGATAGTCCCTGCTTACTCCATCTTAGCTTCCCAAATAAAAATGGAGAAGAACACAATGCTTGCCATTACGGTGTCACTCAGCCAAAAAATAACCCCCCACGTTTGTCAGCCCCCACCCTAACAGAAAGCATTCAGTTATCTCTCCTGTCCTGCTGTTCCTGATAAAGTAAATTACAGCATCATCGAGGAGCTGTAGGAGCAGCCCTGCTCTCCACCGCTGCTCCCTCGTGATTTATTCCCCGTGGTCGCCTTCAGCACCCCCAAAATGCCGGTGTGTATTTCCCTGTCCCCAGAGAGATAACAGTGCCACAGGAGCATAAACACCACTGCTGGGAGGACTGGATTTTCCCAATGACACGTGAGCTGCTCCTTTCAAAAACCAAAGGCAGCCGGGCGCAGCAGAGTCGCAAAGGGGGCATGGAATTAAGGGAAAAGTGGGAAAATGTCCCCACACTCATGCATTGATCCCAGCAAGCCCAGAGTCCCCAGAGCAAACTGTAACTGGAGGCAGCAGCTGATGCACAATTGGCCCCGTTTGCCTTCTCATTGATCAGCCACTTTCAGCTCTGTGTTTATGGAACTATTTGGTCTCGTATAAGACCTGTGGGGCTCCCCCCCTCCTCCCCCTTCTTTCTAATGGATTGAAATTTTTAAAGGAAAAGAGAAATCCAGACAATATGACCACACTCTGCAAATCAATGCATCTTGTGGATAATAATACCCGAGATTTATGTAACACTTAATGTTTGCAAAGTGCCTTGGAAAAAATAAATTAACCTGCAGAACTGCATTGCAATAGGGAAGTGTCATCATACAGCTGTGCCGTGGGGAGGAACAGAATCCCAGGGACTCAAACAAGGAAAGTTTGAATTGATGCTGTTTTAACGCCGGTCTGGGCTGTCCTGGGAACCCTGCATCGATCTCTTCAAGTTGTACAAATTAAAGATTATGCTACAGATGCCCAGTGATACTTGCTAGAGTCAGGAGACCAAGATTTAAGTCTTGCTTACGACCAAACCTGTGAGAAAACACCCAAAGCTCTGGAACTCAACACATCCTTGGGTCATGGGCAAAGTCAGGTCCTCGTTTAAAACCATCCAAGCCTGGGACAAGCAAAGGTGGCTTGGCTTCAACCCTAAAGTTGAGAGAAAAAAGAGCAGTGAAGTTGGGGAAGGGTCTGGAGAGTCAGTCCTATGAGAAAGAGCTGAGAGGGGCTCAGCCTGGAGAAAAGGAGGCTCGGGGGGACCTTCTGGCTCTGCACAACTCCCTGACAGGAGGGGGCAGCCGGGGAACGAGGGACAGGACAAGAGGGAACAGCCCAAGCTGCCCCAGGCAAAGTTCAGGTTTGAGATCAGGAAGGATTTCTTCACTCAGGGAGTTGTCAGGCATTGGCAGGGGCTGCCCAGGGAGGTTTGGAGTCCCCATCCCTGGAGGTGTCCAGGGAAGGCCTGGAGGTGGCACTCAGTGCACTGGGCTGGGCACAAGGTGGGCACTGGGCACAGGTTGGACTCGATGGCCTGGGAGGGCTTTTCCAACCTCAGGGATTCTGGGATTCTCTGAATGAACAACAGCGACAAAAACCAGCACAAAAGGTGCTCAAACCATCCAGGCTGGTTCCTGGGCTCACCAGGCAGTGGTGCAGCACAAACACCATTTGGCACCTTTGCCAAAAGCTGGAAACTCCCTCCAGACACCCCTGTACCCACAGGAGCAGCTGGAGCATCCACAGGCATCCAGGCAGGTGTTCCCCTCTCCTTCATGGCAAAGTCCTGACACCCTGGACAGAGGCTGAGCCCTGGGCCCTGGAAGGGGCTCTAAGCTCTCCCCAGAGCCTTCACTTCTCCAGGCTCTCCCAGCATTTCCACGATGGGAAACTGTCTCAAAGCAGGAGGGAGGGAAGAGTGTAAAGAAGTTTAACAACCTCGCTGCCTCCGTGCCCCCGGGACTGCGACTCAGTGAGGATGTGCACATCCCAGGCATGGAAAAGCTCCACACCCCTCCCTGCTGCGTGCAGAGCTCCCTGTCCCGGGAGAGGCAGCAGGAGAGCCCTCCCATCTGTACACACGGGATCAATGTGCTTGCCAGAAGATGGATTATTTGTGCAGATGTTGGTGCTCTTCAGAGCAGTTTCCGTGCGGAGGTGAACAGAAGAACGGCACACTTCAGCAAAAGCTCATTTAATTCCCATCATTACCAGGTCCCTAATGCATAATTGATCCTTAGCTCGTCGGATAACTCCGGCTCCAGCAGCTCCAGCTCCCAGGGAAGGAGTCCTGCCTGCACCCAGGAGGGTCCCAGAGAGCACAAACCAACTCCAGAGAAATGGGAAAGCCACAGCCCAAGGGCAGGACAGCTGGAATCAATCCACCTCCCACGGCCCCGGGGCAAAGCCTCTGCTCTGCCCTGCTCAGCACCACGCACATTCCAACTTCAGAGCCCTGGTGCCAATGGAGGCTCCCGGCCCCATGCTCCAGGGAACCGCATTTGGCTCTGGATTGGAAAAATTGGAATTGAACCGTTCCCAGGGCCTTGCTCCTCAGTTTTGCTAAAAAAATACCTCTGCTGCTGAAAGCTATTTGGGTTTTGGTTTGTTTGGGTTCCGTTTCTGGCCTAATCCAAGTGTTCTGTATGCTGTAACCCAAGGCTAGACCTATCCCCAGGTGGAGTTAAACCCAAGGCAAGGCTTTTTGCTCAATTTTGATGCATGAGCACAACACAGGCTTGGGATGCACCAAAAATTTCAAGGTTGGCTGAGCATTAATAACAGGAGGTTCGTAGACTCTCTCTGCTCTGGTGGTATTGATGGAAACCAAATCCTCCAGAAGCCAGGAGCTGCTCCCAGCAGTGTCTGCACATAAAACACATCCATGGCCTCACTCCTGGTCTGTTCTTTGGCACAGCTAACGACAGCTCTGCAAAGGAGGGTCAGTCTGTCACAAACTCTGTTAGAGGAAGGTTCCCAGCCTGCAGTTGTTGACCAACACTGAGAAATCCCAGGATTTTCTGCCTGTCCTTCCAGCTTAGTCCAGACTCGCCCACAGCGCTGCATAACAGGAATGACTCTGCTTTTCTCATGGAAAATGAACCCATAACTCGCTAATCCTGGAGCAAAGCAGGTCGAGAGAAGGGTGGGATGAAAAGTACCCCAACCCTGACATTGTTTGTGGAGCAACAGGAGCCATGACGCCAAAACACCGCTGGCTGCCATCTCCCCCCAAGCTCGCCTCCCTCCAAAGGATGAAAAGAGCAAGTAATTAAACAATGGGTTTGCCATAAGTGCTGGACTTCAGAGGCTGCTTTTCCCTTTCTTCTTTTTTGTACGAGGAGGAAAAGGGGAAAAAAAGATTTAAGATAATGGCCTTTTTCTCTTCAGAATAAATTAAGCTCAAAGATAGAGAATCCCATTACTAATGCCTTTTAGCAAACCCCAGACATTCTTTTAAAGTCAAACTTTAAAGTCTAACGTGCAGTGATCTCGTCAAAATCTTTCCTGTAATGATATTTAAGTGATGGCCAAGTATATCAGTGGGTTCAGGAGAAGTGCTGATTGCATATCTTCAAGGCAATGAGGCACTGCAGAGCTGTGGTGAAGGGAACCCATGCTGCTGATATAAAAGTTGCCTTTAAAACTACACACACACAGTTGCTGGTAACTAATTATTCCAGGAGTCATGACAGAAGAAAAGAAAAAGGTAAAGAAATCAAGGCAAAGGATCCGCCTCGAGGAGGGGAATGTGGGACACGCGGCTCTGATGTGCGATAGGAAAACTTGTTCCCATCCCTTCTGTGCACCCTTCCTGAATTTAATATTCTTTTCAAATTCTTCTTCCCTTTTTTGAGCAGGAGGAAAGCTGACAAAAGCACGATCTTCACATCTGCTCAGCGAAAATAAAATATAAAAGATAAGGTGGTGATGGGGGGAGGCTTGAGATTGCTCACGTGGCTCCTCAAAAGAAGGACACCCCTTAGGAAACCCAGCAAATGGGGGGGATCTCACCTCACAGCACCTCTCTGGATTTGGGGGGCACAGGCTCAGGTGGCCCCTTGTGCTGCAGGTCTTGGCCCATTTGGGACCAGGCTGCAAAACCCAGAGCATCACCCCGGCCCCAAAAGCCAGGTTTTTCCACGCAGACAGCAAAAGGCCGGACCCGGAGCGCCAGAAGGAGACGTTCCCTGTGTGGCACCGAGCTCCGAGGGCACAGGGAATTTATAGCAGTGCCTCCAGCGCCGGGGCAGCCTCTCCATCTGCCGCAGCCTCTGCAGCTGAACCACTGCCCCGGGCTGGGCAGAAAGAAGAGCCCCGTGACTTTAAAGGAGCAGGGTCACAGCAGAGGGGGAGGAACGCCCTCGGTGTGCTCTGCAAAACCCCTGCTCCACCCAGACCCCCGGGGGCTCCGGGGCTCTGCCCCTGCCCTGCCTGAGCACCACTTTACAAGAAGGGATGATGCCTTAGGATTTTTAGCTTCTATATTTTTCATGTAACTCTGGAGCTCCTGTTCTCCCATCTTGGACAAAACAATTTCTCTCCAGGCCTGAAACTCAAGGACACCTCACTGTCTTAGGCCCCAAGAAGTGTAAACAGCAGAGAAACTGGGGGAAGGGGAAAGCTTGGGATAGATGACTTCATTACCTGAGGTTATAATTGGAGGTCTAACCCTGATATGCAAATGAACCAAAAATTACAAAGCACAAAAAACCCGTGACCCATTGTCCATTCTGGGTGCAGCCCTGGGTGGGCTCTGACTGCCCGAATGCACCGAGAAAGCCTTTGAATAAATATCTGCTTTTGTTCTCTGAATTTTGTCTGGCCTCTGTTCTAGGTGAGCCTGGGAAAAGGCATCAGGAAGGGCAGCAGATATTGAAGAGACAAGAGCTGAGAAGCACAGGGGAAGCAGCAGATCTGGCCAGGCAGGGGCAGCTGCATTCCCTGAGTGCTTCCCGAGCACCTCTCCCTATGGATGCAGCTTTGACCCCCACGTGCACCCTCATCCTTCAGCCTCTAAACCACAGGCTCAAAAGTTATGGCCAAAAGCTTTCAGGCTAATCCCACCTTTTGGAAGCTAAAAGGCAGCACTTGCTTTAGTCCTGTGTCATAAATAAACATCCCCACTCCAGCTGCAAATCTGTGCTCCCGTGGTGCTCTCTGTGAAGGAGCTGCTCTTGTTTTAGGCAGTGTGGTAGGAGAGGTTAAAAAATTTCCTGTAGGGACACAGGGGTGAGGTGTCATCACCTGAGCTCCTGCAACCAGGCTGGAGCCCTCCCAGAGCTGGTGAGGTCCTGTCTCACCCATTTCAAAGCTGTTGGTTGCCAAAGCACTAATGCAATGTACAAAAATCACTCCACCCATACCACATACCCTCATTTCTTCCCCTAAATAGTTTTTCTACGTGGACCACCCAAACACAGACACAAAAATGGAACAGAAACTCAAGCAGCACCAAACAGCCTTAACCCACTCTCAAGACAACAGAACACTTCAGTGCAGTCAGGAATCAGCACCTGCTCGAGCATCCTCTGGTCCCCCACGGAAAGGCTGTGGAGAAACTGGGAGCTGCACACAAATGACAGCACCTCCAGCTCCTGGCCTCTCCTCCAGACGGATTCATCACCACCTCACTGCCTGATGGGCACACATAGAGGCCTCTCCTGCATTTTTAAAACAAGCTTTTGATTTGAGGAATTACAATTTAAAGGATATTGAACATTAATGGTCACCGACTGTGCATTTAAGGGGTAAAATAAGAGCAAGTCCCTCTGGCAATTACCACTCTCCAAGAACTTCGGGCTCTCATTTTTCTGTTAACAGTACAGAGCTCAGACTTACACATTTATTAAGAAGAGACCACTTATGTTCAGCTTGGCACAAACACGCTGTCAGCAGTGGTGTTTAATTAGGGATTACAGCCACGGAACTGGATAATCAGGCCTGCTAATGAATCAGGAAGCTCAGTAAAGTGCAGAGATAAAGATTTTGGCTGCTTTCCTTTACCTATCCGTGCTCCTCCTTCACCTTATCCTGCTCCTTCCACCTAAAATTGCAGGTTTGGAGATGTCAGAGCAGAAAGACAAAGTTTTACCTTGCAGAGCAGCCCAGGCGATGGCAAAAAGCCTCTACAACATCAGTGAATATTCACAGTTTGCTCTGAGATCCCTAAATAAACAAACAAACCCCATCATTATTGCCTTGCTTCCAGGGGGCACCGACCAAGAGAGTTGCTTCACTTCTGCAGCACTGCCAGCAGGAAGGTGCAATATTTAAGGCAATTTTTATTGGTTGGACACTGAACACGGGGTGATACATTTCAAGCCTCATTTGGTACAAAATTGAAATGGTTTGAGTCAACATTCAAGGTAAACGTCTGCATTTTTATGGCCAAAGGCCTCAAGTTATTATTATTTGCTTCTCTGCTGGTTAAATTCCGCTTTGGTGTATTTACTGCATCATCCTAAACTCCAATCAGACTGATTGCTGGCGGGGATATTATGGCTGGGAAAATAGGTCCTTCGCTGAGGCAGTGAGAGGGTAACAGACTTCCCTTTGCAAAGTCGCTCATAAATAAGAGGTCATATCTAATAATGTTTGCTTAAAACTTCTTAGCAGAGCTTCTGTTCTCAGACACCGCTGGCTTTTTAGTTTCAGCTTTCAGTAATGACGTGGGGATGGATTTGCTGGTGAGAGCAGAAATAATCCCCATCAGCTGTTCTACCCCTGGATGTGCACAGGGCAATGGGGATGGCGAGAGAATAATGAGGAAAGGAGAAAGAAAGTTTATTCTAGAAGGCAACAGAGGAAAAGTTCATCACCCAAAGCCTCACAGAGCTGGTGGCACCCACCCCTCACTACCCATCCCCAGCCACAAATCCACCCAGGCTGGGGAGGAAGGGATGGAGAGCAGCTCTGGGAGAAGCACTTGGGGTGCTGTGGGTGAGAGCTGGACAGGCCCTGGCCCAGAACCCCCCTGTGCTGGGCTGAGCCCCCAGCGTGGGCAGCAGGGGAGGGGGAATTCTGCCCCTCTGCCCCCTCAGGTGAGACCCCACCTGCAGAGCTGCCCCAGCTCAGGGGTCCCAGCACAGGAAGGACCTGGAGCTGCTGGAGCCAGGCCAGAGGAGGCACCAGGGTGATCAGAGGGATGGAGCAGCTCTGCTGGGAGGGAAGGCTGGGGAATTGGGATTGTTCAGCCTGGAGAAGAGAAGCTTTGGGGTGACCTCACTGTGAACTTCCAGTGCCTGAAGAGGCCAAAAAGGAAGATGGGGAGTGTTTATAATGGCTTGCAGTGACAGGACACCAATTTCAGACACTCCCACTCCCCTCCACAGTCCTGGTCTGGCTGCAGTGACCGTGCCAAGGCTGATGGATGACTGCTGTCTGCAGGAGGTGGAATTCTAAACCATCACTGAGCCCCTGCACTCAACAGTGACATCAGTCCTTAATCCAGCAGGCACCTCTGCTGGGCTGTGACACTTGCAGGAGGTATCACAGGGGGTATTACAGGACCTTTTTAGGATATTTGCTCTACGAGTACATGGCCACAGAGTCCTATCAAAACCACTGCCAGGAAGCTGAGGGAATCTTGGGTTTAGAAACACAAATGTGACAAACTGAAATGGAAGCAGAGCACAAGGGCCAGCACCCAAAGCTTTGTCATCCAGAAGAATTTGCCATTTGAAGGCCATCCCTGAATTACTCTCTGGCATCAGGATGGGGATGGAGCTAACTTGACTTGTGACAAGATCCCGAGCTCGGAAAGGTCGAGGAAAGACCCTGCACAAAGCTTCAGACTGAAGCGAGCAACCAACCCATTGCCTGAGCAGGGAATTGCTAAAGAATCAAAGGCCCAGGGATGGCAGAGCCCTTCCAAGCAGAGGTCGTGGCCAGGGCCTGGGGGGAACTCGTGCACGGAGCCAGGAACACGAGGGTGGGCACCGAGCAGCTCCTGGCGAGGGGAGGGGAAGGGGCACTGGAGCAGTTTCCCGATGCACACACAGAAATGTCAGTAAGCAGCACGGACGTGAAGCAGCCCTGACAGATGGAGCCATCCTGGTTTTTGTTTGTCTCCAAAGTTGTCAGTTCAGGTCTCCAGGTCAGAAATCATTTTATCTGTTAAACCATATGCTTTGTAGAACAAAACGCCTGGCAGACTTCAAGGCACATGTATTTGAAGGAGCAGAGCACCACGATGAACGGCACCAGACACTTGCTTCCCGGTTGTTATTGCTGTGCTACAGACGAGGCTTTTCTCCCCTTGCCCTGACTGTGGCCTGCAAATCACTGAGAGAAAGAAAAACACAACTTCACCCCACTTCAGCTTAACCATTTATGAGTATCCTGTTCTAGAAATCCAGTCAAGAATCATATCAAGGCTTGTGCTGGAAGGGACCTTAAAGCCCACTCAGTTCCACCCCCTGCCACAGGGGGGGTGATGAATTAGAATCATCTAATTCCATGGGCACCATGGGACACCTTCCACTGTCCCAGGCTGCTCCAAGCCCCAGTGTCCAGCCTGGCCCTGGACACTTCCAGGGATCCAGGGGCAGCCACAGCTTCTCCGGGCACCCTGTGCCAGGGCCTCCCCACCCTCACAGGGAACAATTTCTTCCCAGTATCCAACCTCAGCCTACTCCAGTCGTTATACGAACAACAGCCCTTTGGGCACAGCAGCACAAACCCCTCAGGTGCCCATCCCAGGCCACCCTCCCACTGCAGGAGCATCAGTTATCACAGCTGAGGGTTCTCTGCCTGCAGCAGGAGGCTTGGTTTCACTCCAGATGACACAATTACATCTAAACCTCAGGTGAGGGGAGTTTTCCAAGCCTCAGCTCTCAGGGGATGATCACTCAGGCTTTGTCTCTGCAGAATCTGCAGAATCCTTCCCCAGAAACCCCACTGAAAGCAGATGAAATTTCCTGCTTTGCTTGATCCCCACGAACACCCAGCAGTGCTTGGGCTGGGACAGGAAAGCCCCCTGCCCTTATTGCTTCTCCTCATGCCCCTCCCTGTACCAAACACCCCCTGGACTATTTTAGGCTGCCCTGAGCCTGCGAGGTCCAAGCCAGATGCTGTTTTCTGCCACTGCCCACAGCTCTTTGACAGAGCCCAAGCAACAAATTCCCCCTCTCCTAAATGCAAATAAATAAAAATAAATGATAGACAGTCTATCAAACCGATTAAGCCAGACACAGAGAAAGCATCCCCAGCAGTCAGGTTCAGGGCCATCGTCTTGAGCACTCAGAATAAATGTCCAGGAGACATCTCCAGGCACTAACTCACTGCCTCAGGGCCAGGGGTTCAACTCACACACAGCCTCTGGGGCAGGAAAACAGATGCTGCTGAAGGTTCCGTGCTGAAATCATGTTAAACCATCTTTATTTTTCTTCAGCCAATAATGCAAAGTCTTTAATCCCAGCTTGTGGACAGCCTAATTAAGCGGTGAGCAGAGAAGGTTGGATCCTTATCTGACAAATAATTAGAGCCTCCCACCCCACCCAGGCCAAACCCAATCCCCTCTGGCAGCAGAGACCACTCTGAGCTGGACATGGGCATTTCTCATCCTTTGTGCAAAGACATGGATCATGCTGGATGGGGATGTGCCTGCCTGGAGCTCACAGATCCTGCTGGAGCTGCTGAGGGAGCACGGCAGGGCAGCTGCTGCTTCTGCTGTGCTCGAGCCGTGGTGACAGGGAGCTGCACAGGCAGGTTTTCCATGGGGATGATCAATTTCCAGCCATTTTCTACTGAAAACCTGGCTTTGACTGACAAGCTGGCTTTTCACTAAAGAAAAGATTGGCTTTTCCCACCAAACCCCAGAATCATTAGAGGGAAACCAGTGACAAGTTGGACTTTCTCTTGTTAGAGGCAGCAAAATCCTGAACTATTAAGCCAGGGAGGATAAACTGCTCTGTTCTATTCCCAGGACTACTAAAAGCTTCACCTCCCTTCCACTGCCTCTTACCTTGAGGCCCACTGTTGTGTCTTTGCAGTGAAAATAAAGGCAACAAAAAAGGCTCAGAGAATTGGGTGCTGAGTATTGCAGTAAGAGGGAGAAAAAGCACCACGAGGGCTCGGACTGGCTGCCCCTGCTGGGGCTGCCTGGGGGGACAGAGCATCTCTCAGGACTGATTTCTGAGCAAGGAAAGGAGAATTTGGAGGCCAGCACAAAACAGAGACTGCTCTGGAAATGGTCTGTGTGGGACAGGGCTCGGAGCAGCCTGGGCTGGTGGAAGGTGCTCCTGTCCATGGCAGGGGTGGGATGAGCTGAGCTTTAAGGTCCCTCCCAACCCAAACCAGTCTGGGATCTGTGCTCTGTGCTCCAAACCCAGGTGCTGCTCCCACACACAGCTAGAGGTGCCTGAGAACACCAACACTCGGGGCTTTGGCAGGAGGGCTTCAGTGCCTCGCTGGTATTAAACATTCAGACTCCTGCAGAGCAGAAAAACAATGTGTTTCCCCCCTCCCTGGTCCATTAGGTTCAAACAGGCCCTGCAAATAGAAACATCTTTTCCCCCTGTCTGTGCTTACCTTGGACTCTCACTGCTCACCCGTATCCATTTCTAATCCTCGCTGTCAGCCCCTGCGCTCTGCCAAGACTCTTCTTGCTTCTCCCTAACAGCACTGATCTTTTAGTCCAAAAAAAACCCACCAAACAGAAAAACTTCCTCTGGTGGAAAGTGTCCGTGGCAGGGGGTGGAACGAGGTGTTTTTATGGTGTGTTCTAACCCAAACCATTCTGTGGTTCTATGGAAATAAAGTTCAAGCTGCTGGATGTCAGATACATCTTTCCTCAAAAACGACTCCTCAGCAGCTCCCCAGCCCACAGCCAGCCCTGATGAGGAACAACAGGACCATCCCAGGAGGCTCTGTTAGCACCCAGCCCAGGAATACACCAGATCCAACAAAAAGCTGGAAAAGCCCTCTAAGACCACCAAATCCAACCATTCCCCAGCACTGCCAAGGCCACCATTAAACCATGTCCCCAAGGCCACACCTACACATTTTNTCCCCAGCACTGCCAAGGCCACACCTACACATTTCTGGAACATTTCCAGAGATGCCGACTCCACCACTTCCCTGGGCAGCCTTCTGCAGAGCTTGACCACCCTGCCAGTGAGGAAATTTTCCATCATATCCAATCTAAACCTCATCAATCCCTTCATTTTGCACTTGCAGAGGCACGCCAAGGCTATTAAGTGCCACCAGAAATGCCAGAGGGATTTCAGCACAGGCCAGCCGATGGCACCCTGGAGATGCTGGTCCTTGGGAGCTCTGCCAGGGCACTCCTGCATCCCATGGCAATCCATGGATGGGCCGCACAGCAGCCCTGCCAGCTGGGAGGGTCTCAGTTAAGAGAACACTGAACCAATCCAGGGACTAAAAGGGCCACGATTGAACTCCAGGCAGCCAGCGAGACCCTTTGCTAGAGATTTGGCAGGAATCTGTGAGAGCAGATCCATCCAGGAGGCACCAGGTTGCCCTGGCATGTGGGGTGAGCGATTTCTGCACTGCTGTGCCTGATCCCAGCAAGCTGAGGCTGTTTTTAGGTACCCAGGATTGGCACTGGCTTTAAGAGGATATTTTCCCTCGATTTGCAGGCTCTGGTGCGCTGAGGCAGCCTGAATTAATTACCAACGTGCTTTTCCCAGGGCACTGTGGTGATGCCTTTTCCTGGGCTCACCTAGAACAGGGG
The DNA here is from genome assembly GCA_013397795.1 of Orthonyx spaldingii. NCBI lineage: Eukaryota > Metazoa > Chordata > Aves > Passeriformes > Orthonychidae > Orthonyx > Orthonyx spaldingii. The sequence goes on along the minus strand of VZTJ01002349.1, from coordinate 260,207 downwards.
CCAGACAAAATTCAGAGCATAAAAGCAGATATTTATTCAAAGGCCTTCTTGGTACATTTGGGCAGTCAGAGACCACCCAGGGCTGCACCCAGAATGGACGATGGGTCACGGGTTTTTCCTGCTTTGTAATTTTTGGTTCATTTGCATATCGGGGTCAGACCTCCAATTATAACCTCAGGTAATGAAGTCATCTATCCCAAGCCTGTCCCCCAATTTCTCTGCTGTTTACACTTTTTGGGGCCTAAGACAGTGAGGTGTCCTTGAGTTTCAGGCCTGGAGAGAAATTGTTTTGTCTAAGATGGGAGGACAGGAGCTCCAGAGTTACATGAAAAATAGAAGCTAAAAATCCTAAGGCATCAGTGGGGCCCCTGGAATGGAGAGCCAGGATCCCTGGAATCACACAGCACCATCCCTCCGTCTCCCACACGGTGCAGCTGCCCCTTGGAGAGCCCCTGCCATGGGGAGGAGCTGCATTTCATGGGACATTTCACCTTGGGGACACCCAGAGCTCCTCCTGACGAGTTCTGGGATACCAAAGCACAGAACATCCATTTTTCCAGAAGCAGAGATGCTGCCCCTGACCACAGACCCTGCGGCACCCGGGAAGAACAGCAGTACCTGAGACTAAATCCCAGCTGAAGGTTTCAATTCCATCTGCCACCAAAAACCACTCCAAACACTCCACCTTAATCCCACATTACGGCTCTGATCCCAAATTAGTTTAATTCTCAGTGCAGAGGGATGGGGTCATGGTTGAAAGCCGAGGTCTGGACACAGCTGCTCTGGACTGAGGTCCCACCTGAGCCATGGATTCACTCCATGATCTCAGACAAATTCTCTTCCATCATTAAAATGTGGCCCTGGTGCCTTGAACCAAAGGATTGAGGAGACATTTGAGAGCCACAGGCAGAGCACAGTGATAAAAGGGAGGGTCCCAAGATCTTGACAGAGAATTTCACCAGGAGATCTGGAATTTTCTCCAACCCAAAATTCAAAGCAGTGCTTCCCCATTCCCAGTGACATTTTCAGAGAGCTCAGCTTTTTGAGGGGGCTTGACAATTAAAAAAAGGCAGAGAGGGGCTTGAAGTAATTGTGCAAATCTGAGCTACATTCAGAGAACACCTTCAGCTCGTGAAATGAAAGTATTTTCAACCCCCAGCATTCTTTATTGCAAGGAAAAGAAAGTTATCTACATTTTTTAGTCACTTTGAGATTTAAAAATAAACATTTTGTTTGCAGTATACTCCTGACAGATCAACAGGAAACCTTGCTTTGGTGAATATAAACCACCTGTATTTAATATCCAACCAGAAGAGACCCCCCAGCCCTCTGGGACCCTCAACCAGGTACCAAAACAGAAAAAGCTGTAATTTCAAAGTGCTCTGTATTTTACCTCAACAAAGGTTTGTCACTAATAGAGCTCCAGGAAAAACTACCAGTGGGATAGAGAGGCAGCCCCGGCCCCTCCTCCTGCAGGGGAAAGCAGGGAAAAAACGAAAGAGAGAACTTTGCCAGTCTCCTCTGTCCCTAAAGCCACAGACTGCAAGTGCAGGCACACCTGGAAGGAGCCCAGGAAAGCCTCCAAGCACGGCTTAACACCAGGGAACACGAAATCCATTTGAAGACTGATGAGCAAAAAGCTGCCCATGGACATCAATCCCTGTGCTCCGGGGACGCTGAGGGAAGGCACATTCCCAGCCAGAGGTGATTTGCAGCCACGGTGCTGAGGAAAGGGAGGACCAGGGCTCCCTGTGCTGGCCCTGCCCCGCCCTGGCAGAATCTCCCTCATCTGGAGGGAAACTTGATGTTTCCACGTCTCGTTCATCTTCCTAAGCCATCAATCAGCGAGTCAATAATTGGTAAACATGCTCCAACTTTCAACTCCGGCTCCCTTGGAGGAACAGATTCACCAGCAGCTACTTCAAAATCCATTGGGCACCTCCCTCCCCGTTTCACATGTTTATCACTGTCAGTGAGCAGCTTCTAAAGCGTTTTTGCTGTGCCTTGAATTCAGTTGCTTCAAATTGGTCTCTCAAGTATTGCATGTACGAGTTCAAAGCCTCGAGATGTTAACAGCAGCAACACATCCTGGCATCTTTCTGTGTCTTACTGGAGAATTTTATTCCAAAGAACAGAAATGCTATTTCTTAACAAGTTTTCCTTTTCTCCTGACATGAAGCTTTACGCTCTGTGTCTCCTGGCTGGGCTGGATCACCGGTCAAGGAATCAAAGCCTGGTTCAGGCTCCTCCAAGCCCTCACTCTGCTGACACCACCAAGCAGCACAAATTGAGCTCTGGGGAAGGTGAAACACTTCGGTGCTGTCGGCAGCCCCACAAACCACGAGCACTTTGCAGAAAGCCAAAGCTGGAACCCAGGCTCCTGCAAGGAGCCCCAGACAAAGTGGGGTTAACAGGGGTCCCACAGAAGGCGAACCCAGAGCAAAGCAAAGATTTTTACAGTCCTGAAGAACTACGCAGGGAGTCACTGCTGCCTGTGCAGGGTGACACAGCTGAGCCACAGCCAGATGGGAACACACACCTGGGACTTGCCACGAGGGTCCTGGGGACATCAGGATCCACAGCCTGACAAGGAGGGGATGGTCCCACTCTGCTCTGGGCTGGGGCAGCCTCAACTCCAGTCCTGAGGCACTTTTGGGCACCTCAACACAAGATATAAAACTGTTAAAGAGCATCCAAAGGAGGGACATGGGGATAGGGAGGAGTCTGGAGGGGAACAGAGGCATAGGAGGAGCAGCTGAGGGCCCTTGGTTTGTTCAGCTGGAGGAGAGGAGGGCAGAGCTCAGCGGGGGCTGCAGCTCCTCCTGAGGGGCAGCTCCAATCCCTGCTCCTGTGACAGGGACAGGACCCAGAAAGGCTGGAGCTGGGCCAGGGGAAGTTTAGGTTGGATTTCAGGGAAAAGTTCTTCCCCCAGAGGGTGCTGGGCACTGCCCAGGCTCCCCAGGGAATGGTCCCGGCCCCGAGGCTGCCAGAGCTCCAGGAGCGTTTGGACACCGCTCCAGGGATGCACAGGGTGGGATTTGGGGGTGTCTGTGCAGGGCCAGGAGCTGGACTGGATGATCCTTGTGGGTCCCTTCCAGCTCAGGAGGTTCTGTGATTCTGTCTCAGGACCTGCAAACTCACAGCTCCACATGGTCAGGACCCTTCTGCCCCAGAGCTGTCCCTGCTGTAACACGGAGTGAGCCTGAGCTCATCCTTGAAGCCTGGAGTGGGACACATTCCAGCCTGGATGGAGAACGTGTTATTTCCCTCCCCAGTGCAGTAAAGCACTTGTGGATAACCAGGAGTGCTCCCACCAGCATTTCCCTGTTTTCTGCTGCTCTCGTTGTGAAATTACTCAGAATAACTAAAACCCTCTGAAGTTCCCAGGTAATTTTCATTTCGCTGTGATCCGACCGTCTCCTCAGAGCAATGAGACCTCTCAATGCCAAAATTTAACAACTGCAACAATTCTCCTTAACACCTCCTGCCAGCGATATTGTTCATCGCTGAATTGCTTCATTAATTCCAAGTCGATACAAGCGGCTTCCTTTTGTCAATCTCGCTATATTAACATATAATTTCAATGTTTGGGACCATTTGCAGGCTTGGAAATGAGATTAGCGTCAAGTGATTAAAATAAGTTCTCAAGACTGGGCAAAATAACCCGCTCACAAAGGCTGTAGATTGATCTTTGCAGTGGTGAATGTAACAACCATTCCCAAATTACAAGTTTACCGTTACACCACTCAATTCTTGAAAGCTGTTTGCTTTCAATATCTTGTTTTGTTTTCCCAGGAAATCAACATGGGCAGGCTTCAACAAAACTGCAGCCCTGATTCCAGAGGGTTGCAAAGGCTTTGCTGGATGAGCCCGGGTGCATTTCCCTGCTGATGGGATGTCAGGACGGGCTGTGCTGAAGGACACGAAGTGCGGGGAAGTTGGGAAATCCTCCCAGCGCTCCCTGCTCACGTCCCCTTCGCCCCTCGCCGTTCCAATTGCATGTGACATCATCAGGCACAATTAATGAATTAGACTTGTCACAGGAGGTATTTCCCTGCAGTGGGATTGGCAAGAGACGCTCCCGACAGGGCCGGTTCCAGCTCGGGAGCAGGGATTCGGCTGCGCAGATTGATGCTCTTACCCTTTCCTTCTGCTGCACAGGAGGCTCCCACCAGGGCAGGGTGGACACAGGCAGTAAAACACGAGTGACCCACGGTCCACTGTGACCTGGCTGTGCCATCAGGCTGGGCCCTGCCAGCTCTGTGAAGGGCCCAGATCCAAAGGGATCCATTCATCACCCCTGGCCAGGCAATTAAAGGCAAGCACAGGCTGTCCTTGAGCTCACTGAGGTTTTCTCCACTTGCACGTTCAAACTTCGTCCATGGTGCACACCCAGGGTCGGGGGATTTTCACTGCACTCATGGTACAATTCCTCCTTTGCACCTCCTCCCTTCACCGCAGCCTGAAGGGGCTCCAGAGCCTCCGGGACAAATCTGTTCAGGTGGCATCACCTTGGGGACATCCCTGACCAATAGCACCAACGGGGGAGCTGTGAGAACATCCAGGGGGAACTGCATCAAGGACCAACAACAGAACTCTCCTCAAGGGCCAGGAACACCCAAGCCATGAACCAGCGTTCTCTTCTCAGGGAAACCTAAAAACAAAAGGAATCAACTCAGGGGAAACCAAAAATCAGAGCTTTTTGGAGAGAGAAGGAATCTCGTAGTAAAACAGAGATCAAAGATGTGCAGCTGACAGAGCTGCTAAGGCTCGTTATGTCTGGAGGGAAATCAATGCCACTGAGCTCATGGGGAGTTTTGCTGGAAGCTCTTGAAGTTTTACCCAAAGCTGAGCTCCACAGGTCGGGTGAGTCCGGTCCTCTCAGCTGTCAGTGAGAAGTTTTTAATTCCATGGCTGAGAAGTTGAGACATGAGATCAACCCCCTCCAAAGCAACATGGGCAGAAAGGAAGGCTCAGAACACCCTCAACGGGGGCAGAGAGAAGCACTGAGTGTAATCCTCACTTCAGAGGGGTTTTGTACAGAGGGGAGAAGCTGCTGCTCCACCCCTGGAGATTTGTTTGCAGCCTGTGTCCATTGTCTCTGCTCTTCAGGAGTTCCAGACACAATCCATTGCTCCTTTTGTTTATAAAACAGGCATCAAAAAGAACAGTCAATGCAATCTTGGGGACTGTTTCCTGTGGAGCTCCCCTGACATTGGCATTTCTTCCCTCCTAAGCCAACATTTATTTTTCGACATCCTGCATAGAATGATGATGCTCTGCACTGTGTTCACCTCCTCCAGCCCTCACCCCGCTCTCCTTTACCATCTCTAGAAGGCCCCAGAGGTGCAGCATCACTGCAGGTGCTGGGGCATCCCTGAGCAAGTTCAGCTCAGCGTCACCACGAAGAGAGGACCAGAAAGCTCTTTGTGCCACACAACAAGCTGTTCTCAGCACCCGGCTCACAGCCAGGTTGTGCAAATCTGCTGTGCAAGACAAGGTTTGGGAAACAGGAACCTTCCCTGCTGCCCAGTGACCTTTCCAGAGAATCACAGAACATCCAGGATCATCCGGTCCAGCTCCTGGCCCTGCCCAAACACACCCAAATCCCACCCTGTGCATCCCTGGCAGCGGTGCCCAAACACTCCTGGAGCTCTGGCAGCCTCGGGGCCGGGACCATTCCCTGGGGAGCCTGGGCAGTGCCCAGCACCCTCTGGGGGAAGAACTTTTCCCTGAAATCCAACCTAACCCCCCCCTGGCCCAGCTCCAGCCTTTCTGGATCCTGTGCCTGTCACAGGGATCAGAGATCAGAGCTGCCCCTCGGGAGGAGCTGCAGCCCCCGCTGAGCTCTGCCCTCCTCTCCTCCAGCTGAACAAACCCAGTGTCCTCAGTGAGCTCCTCCAGGCACAGGGAGGGGAGAGGTCACCCCAACGAGAAGGAAGAAGAACCTCCCCAGCATGCTGTGGCCAGCAAGGCTGAGTTGATATTCCCCTCAGTCAGGCACGGCTGGAAACCTCCTTTGCCCCTCTCTGGTGCCTGAGGCTGTTACGGCTCCGAGTCTTTCGCTTTCATGTTGGAATGAAAATATCATGATGTACAAATTATTACTTTGTAATTAATTATGCAGAATAACTAAAGTGAACATGACTTCAGCATTATGACAGCTTTGAAATTTACCACTTTGTAAATTAATAAGTAATGAATCTGGCTTGCTGGGTATATGTTTAATATAAGAGAAGGTTACCTAAACAAAAAGCTAGGCTTCGGCTGATTTAGCCACAGAGAGCGAGAAGGAGCCTCAGTTTTGTTGGCAAGGAGGAGAGAGGAAAATACACTTTTTGTACCCTTTTCAACTGTCTGAGAGACACTGGCAGGGGTGTGAAAATCCCACTCCACACAACTCCTGCACCCAAAACTGACTCAGATTTCCCCAGACCTGGCAGAACCTGTGTCCTCGCTGCTGCGTAGCCAGAGCAGAGAAGGAGAGATGAGGGAACATCTGCAGACAAGGTTTGTTTAAACCAGGCACTGAACTCAGGGAGGATTCTGCGGTCCATGAGAGTTTTGCCCAGCCCTCAAGAAGGACAGTGCTCATCTGTTCCAGAGCCAGCTCTGAGCAGCAGGCAGAGCGCCACGGAGCATTCCCAGCCAGCTCAGCCTGGGCAGAGCTGGTCACTCTCCACTTTCCCACCCACAGCTCAGGCTCTGACACTGCTACCTCAGTCCTGACCAACGTTTTGTGCCCATGAGGTACCAGGTTACAGATTAAACACCCATCTTTATGGGAACTTTGCTGCTGAGCTCCTGCCACCCACCTCGGGAGGTCTTTCCTTTGGCTCCAAGGCAGGGAATCCAGCCAGGGCTTTTGGTATTCCTGAGTTGTTTCTGCTCTCCCTGCCTGGCTCTCCAGGGGCTGGGGGCATGGCACAGGACTCCAGGAGCCAGCTGAGCATGGTCAGCCTCAGCTCCAAAGGCTCTTCCCTTCCTCTGTTCCTTCCCAAGAAAGGGAAGGGACCAAAGGAGCATCAGCACTCCGGTGTCAGTTTGTGCCTCTGCACAGGTCTGCAACACATGCACCACATTTTTTCTCTCCCTCACCATTCCATGCGACTGCCTGCAGCCTTTGAGTGTCACTTAAATCACTCCCACCAAAGTGGCAGGGCTGTGCCCGCAGTTACAACTGAGAGCTGACCTTGGCAGTGGGGCAGCACTAATCACAGTAATTAGAGGCACATCCCTGGGTGTCAGCCTGGGAGCCAGGGATCCACTTGTGGTGCGGGATATCCTGTACTGACCATCAGCTCGGGGGGAGCTTTTCCCAGCTATTCCCACAGCACTAAATCCCACTCTGCATGCAGAGAAACCCCGGCAGCCAGCGAGGACACAGCTCCAAAGAGCAAACCCCCCTCTGCTCCATCTGGTGCGCCAAGGCCATTCCGGAGCAGTTGTCACACTGCACAGGCTCCGTGTAACTCCCAGAGCTCACAAAGGTTTTCCCTGGAGCCAGATCACACCTTTAGAGGGGACGAGACAGGCGACATCCACCTGCTTCCCCGAGAGCAGAGACACTGCCAGCCCTAAACACCATAAGCATGCCCACAAGCCACAGGAGCAAACATCAGTTTCCCTCCCAGAGACAGCCCAGACGTTTTTCTTCAGCACAGGGACACATTTCCAGCAGTCAGGAAAGGTTTAAAAGGCCTCTCTGCACTGTATTTTTCCAATCACTTCTTTTGTGTCAAGCACTGCAAATTCAGCTAATTTTGGGAGGACAGAGGGGGAGAAAAATCTTAGGGAAAAATCACACCCAAGAGAGCTGGCTAGAGTGTAAAAATAGCTAAAAATAGCTGCTATTCCCCAATAGCCCCTGTGGTTGGGCACCAGGCTTCAGCCACTGACAAGGTGCTAAAGAGATGACGGGTGGCATCTCAGCACTCTTTCCATGCCAACAGGTTTCAATGCAAAGACAGCTGAGCTTTTCCCTCCTCCCAAAGGACCTCTCATTTCCTTAGGAAGAGGGACTGGGATATTTATGTGGAATCAGCCCATCCCTGAGCTCTGCTGCACCAGCCTGTGCTTTGTCTGGGGGCTCCCAGGTGCTGTCTGAAGGACCCTAAAGAAGCCACAGCCTGGCACGTGAGCTTTGGAAAACAAAAATGCTGAAAACCTTAAAATAACACGAGTGTGTTCCTTGGGATGGAACCAGCCCTGCAGCAGCCACGGATATGCCTCTTTCCTCCAGGGAATGTCCCTCTCTTACCCAGAAACCTGCATGACTCCCCTTTCAGCCTGATGCAGGATGTGAACCCAAGCCTCCAGCATCCCCCGGGGATGTCCCTGTGCAGAAGAGCAGAGCCTGCCTGCGAACCCTTGGTGTCCACACAAAGTTTGGATTTTGAGAGACTGACACTCCCCAAAGAAGGAACAGCACTGCCCACTGAAAGAGGCACATCAGCAACAACCGTGTCCTAATGGTGATGGTACAGGTGGAGAGATGTAAGTCTGGGTCTAGACCTGAAGAGCTGCACAGGTGAAACCCCAGCAGAATGTCTGGACCACCAGGAAAAGGTTTCCCTTCATTCTGACTGATACATTTTGTGGTTCCCAGAGGAACACAGACAGCAGGCTCTGGGTTGACTGCTCCCTACCCTAAAACCAGCTGAACCTCACTGGGAGTTGTTCCTCTTGTTTTCCTCCCTTTCCAACTATATGAAACACTGGCAGGGATGTGACAATCCCACACAACTCCTGTCCTCAAAACTGACTCAGATTTCCCCAGACTTGGCTGCTCTCAGCTGAGCCTCCTGCCAAGATGTCTTTGTACTTCTGGGCCTGAACACACATTTGAGGTTCTCAAGGGGCGGGGAGGAGTCACAGCAACACTCCCAGCTTTCCCCTGTATTTTGACTGATATGTTTTGTGGTTCCCAGAGGGAGACCAGAGGAACACAGTCAGCAGGCTGGATTTGTGGGCTCACCACTGCCTACCCCGAGCCCAGCTGAACCCCGCAGCCTCAGGACCCGCTGGGAGCTGTTCCTCACAGCAGCTGACACTTGTTTGATTAATTCCTGTCTCTGCCTCACTCAGCCAGGTGGGCAAAGTCATCAGCGCCTGACAACAAGGGCAGTGTCTCATTTGGGTTCCATCCTGCCCAGCAGCTGCTCCCTCAGCACGGGAGCTGCAGATTGCAGGGATGAAGTGTCCGGGCGGGCGGCTGCACAGATCGCTGGGATTTAGGGATTAGGGGGAGCGGATTGTCAGATTCGAGGCGGGATCAGTGTGAGGGCTGAGTGTGAGAGCAGATGTTGGTGATTTTCCCCTCCCTCACTGCTCATCCCCTCCCCAACGCTGTCCCCTCCGAGCTTTATCCACTCTCAGCATCAGAGATCTCTGGTCATCCCTTTTTTCATTTGCCAGCCTGGCTCTAAGGGAGCCAGCTGCCTTCCCCAAATCCACAGGCAAAAAGACTCAGTTAATATAAAAGATTAAAGGTGTCTATCTGGCTGCCTTCCCTTGTTTCTTTTGCTCTTTCTCCATGGCACAAGCTCCCTCCACCACTCCTAAAGACAGGTCCTTATCCCCCCACGGCGAGCACTCAAAGCCCCTCACCTGCACAGTCATCGCCTTCTTTCTTCCAGGGAACAGCAGGCCCTCAATGGAAGAGTCTCCTCTTTTCCTGCTTTTAACCTTCCCCACCCAAACCCCTGCAAGTTCCCTGTGCCCACCAATCCTCCTGCTCCTGCAGCAGACCCAGGAGACCCTTCCTGCCCGGCTTGTGTACGTGTTTACACGGAGCAACAGATCCACAGCCAGCTCGCTCCCTGCAGCACGGGCAGCACATAATGAGTCCCCAAGGCCTCTCCTCCAAGAGGCTCCAGCAGTTCCCTAAAAGAGCCCCACTTGAGCAGCTTTCACAGCTTGACCTCTGTCCCTCCTTGCTGGGCGAGCTGGCGCAGCCGTGGTTAATGAGCCGGCCCTGTGCAGCGGGCTCGGCCGGAGCTGGAAGCATTCCACTGCAATCCATGGAGGGGGCATTCGGCTTTAGCCCAGGGACCCCCAAGGCTGGGATAAAAAAAGACTCAGAAAATAAGGAAAGGACACCAAAATAAGGAAAGGGCACTAAACTGCCTGGGCTGAGCAGCAGCAACACAAGAAACAGCGACTCGGTGCCCTGGCAGCGCAGGGCGAGCGCGAAATGGAGGGGGCGGAGGTAAAGGGGAACAATTCCCAACCAAGCAGCTCCCTTCCAAAAAAATCCTGCACATCAAAAGCTTCAGACAGCGGTGAAATATCAGCCGCTTCCCACAGCCACTTTCCAAAGGAGCTGAGGGGGATCCAGCGCTCACCTCACACCCGCAACAGGAAGCGCTCAGCGCTACGTGAGGACAGGCCCTCGAGCTAAGTCACAGCAGCACATAAAACAACCAGACACAAGTTACCGGTGTCACAGAGTGGGAGAAAATGGAATAAAAATGAAACAAAGCCAACTAGGATGGCTACTACCAGGTCCCGTGGCTGAGCAGGTCCCCCCTGCTCGAGGATGACAATTTAAGGGGGGAGGAAGGCCAGAAAAATAAGTAAATAACTCTGTGCCTGCACTGCTTATACAGGAGAGAAGATTTAATAGACAGAGAGAGCAGAGCCTTATCAGCACAACTCACGCTCAGTAGTGCAAGGGAGGGCATCATACATTAGCTTGCTTTGACCTGCAGGGCCCTCAGTGGGAATTTTCTCCACCACACTGACATGATGTTGTTTAGATGCAATGCACATCTCGCCTGCATGGAAACATGCTGACACTTTGGAGGCTTTTGAATGCAGAGAAGGAGCGGAGAGAAAAAAGATGTCTGGGTCAAAATGTTTCTCTAATGGTTATAGATTTAATTCCATGGTCTGGAGGGAAGGGTGGGAGAAGAGATTATTTTTTTTCCCCTCCCTATTTCCTTTTCAGAACATGAAAAAGAAATCCAAAAGCATATTACTGTCCTGCTCTGCTTTGCTTTTCTTCAATTCTCTGGTTTGGCTCTGGCTTTCTCTTTCCCTCCCACCTCCATCAGTACATACAAGACCCAGGGAAGATCTGGCCAAAACTGCTGACAATTGTGCTTGGATAAAACATTCCTGGGTTGCTCTAAAAAGGAACAAATTAACATCAGATTTCTCAACACATAAGGCAAAATAAACAGGGAAATTATTTGCCCAGCCATGCTGGTACTTTAAATTCTCTCAAAGAGCTGGGTTGTATCCAGAGAGATAGAGAATATGACATATTCTTTCAGCTGAAATTGCTTGTAGCCCCTCAGATTTCCCACTCAGCGGTTGTATTTCATCTCAGACACAACTCAGAGGACACCAGCACCCAAATTCAGGGGGGGAGCAAGATGAGGAGTAGCAGCAGGAGGCTCTTGGGCTTGGCTTTGGCTATGAAGAGTAAAGCTGTCACAGTGGGGTGTCAGGGCACGGTGGGGAGGATTTATTGAGACCACAGAATCAGTGGGGTTGGAAAAGACCTTGGAGATCAGCGAGTCCAAGCTGTGACCCAGCACCACCACGTCAGCCAGACCATGGCACGGTCACATCCAGTCTTTCCTTAAACACCTCCAGGGAGGGTCACTTCACCTCTCTGGGCAGCCCATTTCACTGCCTGATCAGCCTTTCTCCAAAGAAATTCCTCCTGGTGTCCAACCTACACCTACCCTGGTACAGGTTTAGATGATGTCCCGTCATCCTGCCATCAGAGCAGAGCCCGACTCCCTGCTGCCCCTCCTGTCAGGGAGTTGTGGAGAGGGCTAAGGTCCCCCCTGAGCCTCCTTTTCTCCAGGCTGAGCCCCCCCAGCTCCCTCACGAGACTTGTGATGCCCAGGGACCTCTCCCACCACATTCCCTGAGCAGGCGGGTGCCAGGACCGGCACAGCCACCCCGGCTCTGCAGACAGAGGAGGCAGCAGGTGCCTGGCACTGCCAGGGTTTGCAGCAGCCCAGAATTGCAAAAGCAGCCACCTGGGAGCAGGAGAGCAGTGCCAGCTTTCCTGGGCACGAGGCAGCCTCATTTGTCTCCATCAGGTGCAAACGGGCTGCTCAACCTTTAAGCGCTTAATTAGTTTCTTTTTGTTTTTAAAAGCAACACTTGGGTGCCGTGTTCCCCTGCAAGGGGAGCAGGGAGTGATGGATGGCCTGGGCTGGGCACAGCAGCCCAATCCTTCAGCAGCTCCCAGGAACCGCCAGGGAGGAGCTGGGTGCGACCCAAAGCTCTGCTGCAGTGAATGCCCGAAGAACTGCACTCAGCCCTGCTGCTTCCCAGAGAAAGGGCTGGTCCCAGCCAGCCCCAGCATCCCTACTCCCTAAAGTAAGGAACTGGTCCCAGTCATCCCCAGCATCCCTATTTCCCAGAGAAAGGGCTGGTCCCAGGCATCCCCAGCATCCCTCTGCTCCCGGTCCATCCACGCACAGCACACGTGGCACCTCCCAGCCCTAGCACATCCCCGGAGTCATCTGTGCATCCCCAGGTACACAAAGCACCACACAGGTCCCCAGTCCCTCCCTCCACCTCAGCTTCCTGCTCCAGCCCTCGGGATCCAGCTCCAAAAGAGAAATCTGCCTGTGCCAGCAGGGTGGACAGGAGCTAAGGAGAGACAAATCTGCTTCAGCTCGGGTCATGGTGGGTCAAAGAGATAAAAAAATACATGTTGGAAAAGCCACTGACTGGATGTAGAATTGATCTACTGTGCTGGCTCCGGGCTCCCAGGGAAGCCAGGGTGGGGATGCTCTGTGCCCAAGGATCGATTGGAAAAGGGCTCACGGAAGCGCTCGGTACCTGCATTGCTGCCTCCCAGCCCTCAGCACTCACAGTTGTTTTCTCTCCTGTTTAATCCTCATAACTCATTCCCAAGACATCCCCCTCCCTCCTTTCCCCATGCTTTTCCTCCTAGATAAAAACAATATGTGGTGCTTTTTTTTATTCCAGCGGGGTTCCAGCTAATAAAAAGATTTATAATTAAGCCAGTAGATTTCCTTTTGCTATGCTGTCCTGGATTATGAGAAAGTATATTTATATGCAATTATGAAATGAACAGTATTTCTTACCCAAGTGAAGCTTTAAAAGTCATTATGAATCCATTAACTCAGCAGACCTTACAAAAGGCCTTCTCTGCTCTGGATTTATTTTAATTTAAAGCAGATAGGAAACTTTTCCTCTCCTTATTTTTTAAACCCAGCTTTTCTGCAGCAGGAATGTGCAAAAATGAACAAGATGCATCAAATTCAGTAGGAAGGCCAAATTCTGGTGGACTCAGTCCTGCTTTGAGTCCTTCCAGCATCTCTGCCCTTTATCCGAGTGCTCTGTGATCCCAAATGATCAGAGAATCATGGAATACTTTGGGTTGGAAGGGACCTTAAAGCTCATCCCATTCCAACCCCTGCCATGGGCAGGGACACCTTCCCCTGTCCCAGGATGCTCCAAGCCCTGTCCAGCCTGGCCTTGGACATTTCCAGGGCTGGGGCAGCCACAGCTTCTCTGGGCAATCTGCCACCTTCTACTGAAACTTGGGAAATGCAGAATTTTACAGATTCTCCCTTGACTGCCCCTTCCTGTGCCTCAGCATCGTTGCCCTGCAGTTCTGGGAGCTGCTCTCCGTGGGATTCCCAGGAAGGATCGTGGTGCTGCCCACAGGAACCACCCATTCCCTTTCTGCTTCCCTGCAAGGCCTCACCTGAGATCCCAAGGAGCATCATGTGCTCAGTGGTCTGTGATGCTTCAGGCACACGTTGGAAGAGCCAGCAGACAAGAAATGAAGACTGGAAAAGTCAGAGAGGAAAACCTGCCACAGACTCTGTTCAGAAAGCTGCTGCAGCACCAAAATCCAGGCGGGAAGAGGCACAAAACCTTTAATGAGGATGTGTGGTCACTGCCGTGGCTCTGGGGCAGGTGTGCGTGGCAGCAGCCCCGTGCTCCCAGCACCGTGCTGGGACACACTGGCACCTCCCCTGCATCCCTGGGTGCCCTGGAAAGGGGAGCAGCAGCCTGGCCTCTCTCCCACTGCTCCCAGCCCCCCTCACTCCCACAGCTCTGCCCTGGGAGCAGCCCTGCCTGCCACGGGCACAGGCTCCAGCAGCTGGGACATCCAAAGAGACCTTCTGGACCCCCAACAGCTGAGGGGGTTTCTCCTCCCCATCTTTAGTGAGGTCCTCAGTGCCCTGGAGAAGGCTCCATGGAGACCTCAGAGCCCCTTCCAGGGCCTAAAGGGGCTTCAGGAGAGCTGGAGAGGGACTGGGGACAAGGGATGGAGGGACAGGACACAGGGAATGGCTTCCCACTGCCAGAGGGCAGGGCTGGATGGGATATTGGGAAGGAATTGTTCCCTGTGAGGGTGGGGAGGCCCTGGCACAGGGTGCTCAGAGAAGCTGTGGCTGCCCCTGGATACCTGGCAGTATCCAAGGCCAGGCTGGATGGGGCTTGGAGCAGCCTGGGATAATGGAAGGTGTCCCTGCCCATGGCAGGGGTGGAATGAGATGGGCTTTAGAATCCCTTCCAATGACTCAATGATTCAATGACTCTCAAAAAGCCCCACCTGCACCATCCACAGCTCTGCCTGACAAGAAGGGACGGTCTGCAGGATTTTAAACAACTCGTCAGGCAGAAGAATGGCCTCCACCCAGCAAAATATGCTCCAGTCCCAACCATCCTTCACCATTCCTTATCTCCACATGGGCTGGGGATGGCTCATTTTACTCGCCTTAAGAGGAAATCCATCTCCAAGTCACCAAAGGAGCCTCAGCTACAATGGCCTTTTCATTAATGTGGTGGCAATAAAGCACAGCAGCATCCCCTGGCTGTCATGGGGAAAGGAGCTGGGAGGAATATTAAAAGGGAATTTGCTGGCAAGTGAAGCAGGGAGGAAGGCAAACCCCGTGAAGGGGCACAGCTCTGCCCCTCCACCACCCAAACTCCACCTAGAGAAGGCCACCAGCCCCTCACGTGCCACCAAGCTTCCCTCAACTCCTGCTGAGCTCAAGACAAGATCTGAGTGTTCACTGGGAACTCCCCCAAGAGCCCTCAGGCTCCCTGGGTGGCACAGCCCTCACTGTCCCGCTGGACACCAGCCAGGGTGGGAGGTGCTGCAGCAGCTCTTCCCAAGCCGGGCACTTCTCTGGGCACCTCCTCCAGCACCCAGAGGCACCTGCCTGTCCCTGCTCTCCTGTCCGGTCCAGCGGGGCTGGGAGTGTTCTCAGCCCTCAGACGAGTTAAACCTCCCTGACAGGCTCGATCTGCCTCTGGTTCCCCGTGACGCTTTCACTTCCAGTTGGCTCTGGCAGCGACAAACCTGCTCTGACACCTTGGCTGTGGCTCAGTCTCCTTCTCCCCGTGTGATCTGCTTCTCCCTGTCTCTTTGCTGTGCTCGGTGCGAGGTTTGCACTGACAAACCCGTTTTGATCTCCTCCCCCTGTGCTCCCCCCTCCCAGCGACTCCATCTCTGCAATTCCTCCAGATACAGCATGACTGCTTTATTTAATAAGAATAAAGGAGTACCCGTGGCCGGGGAGTTCTCTGCAAACCAAATGCTCTGGATTTAATCTGGGAAACACTGTCACACTTGGTTTCATTACACTTGCCCCCTTGGCCCACAACACTTGCTTTCTTAGCCATGGATTTTTCAATTCAGCTGGAGCAAAATTCCCCATGTGTCTTGCACCACGAGGAACAGGGCTCTGAGCTCCTGTTCCCAGTTTAATCCCCGTTTGCAATTTGCAGAAGCTTTGGCTGAGGGTGAAAGGTTCTGTGTTTCATTACGAAGCCTCGCAGGGACCTCTGCTAACCTGCACGGTGCAGCACTTCTTGTCACAGCACAGCAGCTGCACTGAAAGAAAGTTCAGTGTCTGGGCTCCATCCCCAGCTCCAGCAGCCGTTCCCTGTGACAGCTGCCCGGAATAGCAATCACTCCACAAAGAACTTTGAAGAGCAGCCCTGCTTACAGGTGTCCTGCCCACAGGTACGCCCAGCGTGCCCACAGCCAGCTCTGCTCTGCATCACCCCTTGAAGTATTTCCAGACACACCAAATAATGATCCACTGGAAGAGATTCTTGCACCTACGGCGGGTTTCTTTTGCCTCCTGAAGCTCTCAGAGCACTTCAAAGGGAAACAAGCTTTGCTGTGCTCGTGCTGCAGAAGGGGAAAGCTCCATCCACGAGGCAGAGATGGAAAAGCACAGGCCCCAGGCCGGTGGGTGGGAACCAGCCCTCACTGCCTCCAGCAATCGATGTGTCTTTGCTCTTAACGCCCACCTGAGGAAAATCTTTTTATCCCTTTCTCCATGTCTGTGCCTCCAGAAGCACAGACCCTTCCTCTGATCAGAAATACAACACCTCAGAGCACACGTCTGTGTTCAACAGAACAGCCTTCCTTTAGAAATGCACCTCATTGTACTGAAGTCCATCTGCTCGGAGATGCCTTTGTCACCTGTGAAACAACAGCAGCCGGCGTCACTGGGACCCGAAATCCCTTTGGGAGGGACCTGTGGGGCAGGCAAGGCTCCCTTGAATCCCTCTCCTTTGCAGCTGGCCACTAACAAAACACGAGCACAGCCTGTTCAAAAATCAAAGCTGGAGGTCAAGCAGCTAAAAGCTCCAAATTTGACACTTCCTATCTCATTCAAGGGATTTCAAAAGAGAACACCAGCTTGGAAATTACGCTATTAGCAACAGCTCCTGGCTCTTAGCTCTGCAAAATGCTGCCGTTCTCTTGTCACGCTATCAGATTTGTCAAGGAGTGGAGCCCAGTCCCTTTTGTTGCTGTGGGTTATTAAATGGGTTCAAGCATCCTGTGGAAGGAGTGGGTGCTGGAGACGTGGAGGCAGCAGGAAGGGCCTCGGGAGCAGCAGCCGTTCCACAGCACTGGGAACCAGACCCTAAAGCTCCAAGTCTGGGGCACCGGGGAGAGGGAGCTGCTCCCAAACCCAAAGCAAGTCCTCAAACAGCTCCAGGTTCACAGACTCACAGAACCCCCAAATGCTTTGGCCTGGAAGAGCCATTAACGCCCATCCAGTTCAATCCCCCTGGCATCCACTAGCCCAGGTTGCTCCCAGCCCCATCCAGCCTGGCCTTGGACACTTCCAGGGATCAGGAACCAACAACCTCTCTGGGCACCCTGTGCCTGGGCCTCACCACCCTTAGAAAGTAAAGGATTCCTTCCTTACATCTAATCTAAACCTTCCCTTCCTCAGCTGGAATGCTGAGCCTTTGCCAAGCTGGCCACAGTCTCTCCCAGCTCTAGGGCTCCTCATTTAATACCTCAAACAGCTTTATTGCTTCATAATGCTGAGTGATTCCCTGGTTCCATAATCTTGGTGCCCACCTCTTTTCCAGCTTATGCACACAAAGCAGAGGAGTTCAAACCTCTCAGCCTAAAGCTTAAGATGCAGTTGGCACTTGGGTGGACATTTGCAGAGGAAATTTCAAAGTCTCGGTGTGCGTTCCTGAGCACTCTCTGAGCACCCTGTGAGATCTGCTCCGGCAGATTTTCCTAGGCAGGCAGCAGCGAGAACACAGGAGGCGGAAAGCACATCTTTAAATTTTCCCCAAGCTGTCTCCTGGACAGACAATCCCATTAAGTGAAGCAGAGGGACCTGAAGCTGTGTAAAAGCAACAAGGTGAATCTCCTTAGCGCAGAAGCCTGACAGATGAGAGCAAAATGCTGGATTTAACTCCAGTGTAACACAACAGAGCGCAACGTGTCACCGGAGGGTGAAATGCAACCCCGGTCTGCAACCCGCTGCACACAACCAGGTGAGCTCCCAGCTGCCAGGACAGATTTCATTTAGGCTTCCCTCTCCAAACGGAGGGACTTCATTTGGAGATAAGACAGTAAAATGAGACAGCTTTGAAGCAATATGCTCAAGGTCACCTAAGGAATTAATTGCAGAGCAAGAAGCAAACTTGAATCCAACCACGAAGCACACTTAGCCCCAAAGCCACTCGTTATAAGACATGCCATTTATCAACATCTATCAAATTAGGCAGAGTACCATAAACCCAGGCTTGTGGAGCATTTTTTAAAATGGCAGGAGAGGAAATGCAGTTTCCCAGTTCTTAAGAGCACCTCGTGGAGAAAAATACTGGTACAATAAAAGTATTTTAAAAGGCGCCTCATGTACTATTTATCTACTACTCAACAGTCTCCCTAAATCTGAGCGCAACACGTTGGTAATGGGTCTCTCAGACACATAATTTAAAGTGTTACTGAAATTTCTTCCATGCAGAAGATCAGCCACTGAGATCAAAGGCTGACGCATCCAGTGACTCTGTCTGCGACAAAAGAGAGAGATTTCTAACAGTGAATTACAGTGTTAAACAAATTGAGCTCGTCTCCCCCAAGAACGCTTCTCTTGGCACTTAACAGTACAAAGTTTGTGTTAGATAGGCCACTTGGAGAGAAATAACAGCCTGTCTGGGGAGTGACTCACGGAAGGAAACACCAGGGTGCTGGGAGGTTGGGGAGAGGAGAAATGCACCCAGAAATCAGCCACCAGGTCAGAAATCAGGGAAAATATAAAGTTCTGGTAAACAACAGCTGGAACAGGGTCCCCAAGGAACAGGCACGGCCCCAAGGCTGCCAGAGCTCCAGGAGCGTTTGGACACCGCTGCCAGGGACAGAGTGGGATTGCTGGGGGTCTGTGCAGGGCCAGGAGTTGGACTGGATGATCCTGGTGGGTCCCTTCCCACTCAGGATATTCCATGATTCTATGTCCGGGTCCCAGAGAAAACCATATGAGCCATCTTTGCTCAGCCTCCCTGAAAGCAGCGCCTGCCCAGGAGCAAACACCTGACCTCACACCTAAAGGCAGATCTTCACAGCCCTCAAGGAACACAGGAAAAACTCAGGGAAATAAAGGCAGGAGACTACTACACCATTTGGGAAGCAGTGGGAATGCCCCATCTTCAGACATTCTGCAATTCAGCCACCTGAGAGGACACCAGCGTGTTCTCCAAGTGGGTAATTTTGAAAGGAAGCTTCCCAGTGAGGGCTGGGATGAGCAGCCTCCCAGGACCTCCACAGCACGGAGGCACAGCTGGAACTTGCCCTTCCTGGCTGGAGACTCGTGGTCTCCAGCTGCTCCTAAATAAATAAAAATAGCCTTCCTCCCAAGCTCACAGCACGGGGATGGCAGGAGGGTTGTGCAGCAGCAGCATTCCCTCGGATGGAGCTGTGTTCCCGGCTCGCTAATGACTCGCATTACCTGGAGCAACTCCTCTGTTCCCTGCCCCATGGGATTCCTCCCGGAGCTCCCCAGCCCAGGCTCTTCAAACAACAGGAGCTGTGTTTTTGTTGCAGGTTGCACGGAGTTTGGGAATTGCTTTTTTTCTCCCCTCCCAGCTCCAAGTGTTCCGTTTGTTTGATTTTGCTGAACCACAGGCATATTTGCACTGACGGTACAAGGAATTCTTTGCTGGGTTTTCCCCACCAGCTTCCTGCCCTGAATATCAAATACTCAGGGCCGTACATCCACGCTTGCCACCTACATGGATGCTTGGATTCCTCCCATCAATGGGAGCAGGGAAGGCTTCCTTTCATTTGTTTTCTTTACAGGATCACAAAGCAATTTTGGAGGTGTTCTCTGCAGGGAAAAAATACCTTCAAAACATGATAAACAACCAGCAAAACAGCGCTGGCTTGGATTTTGAGGGAGGTTCCATGCAAACAGCGGGAAGCAGAGGGAATCCTGCACCTTCCCACTGCAGTGGGCACACACCAGACTCACCTTTCTCCAACCCCAGATGCTCCCAGGGTTCTTTTTCCACCTTCACCTGGCACAGGTGGAGGCTGGAACCGGCTAACATCCTTCTCACAGGCTTGTGGGAGGACACTCAGCAAGAAAAGGTTCCCAAACAAGCTCCTGGCGTGGCAAAGGGTGGAGGAAGGGATAAAACCTCCCGCTGTTGGTCTCAGACCTAAACATGCCCGAACTGCTGGCAGGGCAGGGTCACTGACTGCCCTGCCCTGCACTGCAGTGAGGACAACGCTCGAGTTCTCCAACCCCACCGCTGCTTTCCACTCCATTTGCAGCTGGAAACTGCTCGGGTTTTCCCTGCCTCTCCTCCTGCCCTGTCACTCCAGGTCCCCAGCCCACTCCCCCCTCCCCTGGCTGGATCTTTCTCCCCGGGTTGCCGTCGCTAATGTCAGAATCATTCCATCTGACAAAGTCTCTGCTCGGCCGCGTCTCCCCTGTCTCCTTGCATCTCTGTCAAGGCCCTTTCCACATGTCTGAGCATTTTAATGACATATGGTGCTGGGACAGGGGGAGGGAGCGTCATTCCAGCAGGAGGGAGGTGGACCCAACGCCATCCACAGCCAGGCAGGACGCGTGGGAAGGTCCTGGAAGACACCTGGGTGGTGGAGGAGGCACCTGAGGAGTAAAACCTTGGAGAAAATTGGTCCCCCACAGTGTTCAGTTCTTCTCTCACCTCTCCCACAGTTGGTTACCCAGAGGGAAAGGCACTTTTTGAGGCTTTCTCTGTCAAGAATGGCTGATCCTGCTTTGCACCTCTATTCTGGACCCTTACATTGTGGCCACCAGAGCCTGTGGGGCCATCAGCCACACACAGAGGCACAGCCCAACTCGCCCTTAGCCCAGGAGGTGTTTTATTCTCCGTTGGATTTGACTCACACCCCCAGACTGGGGTAGTGTCAGGCAGGCCACACACCCCCCTCAGCCTGGCAGCATTTCACTGGTGTAGGAACCCACCACAGGCTGCACCACAGCCACTCACACCGCCCCAGATGTGGGGGTCTGAACCTCATCCCCAAATCCAGAATGATCCCAACATCACCTCCAGCCCAGCAACCTTTTCCCCCCAGCGCTGCAGACTTTAGGCTACTTTTCTCAAAGCACAGTCTTAGCAGATCCCAAAGCTTCCAGACAGCTAAGAAGCCCCAAAAGTCCTTCTAAGACAGGATATTCGACAGAATCCTAGTGGATTTCTCCCTAAGTAATTACATTTTGTCTTCTTATAATCCTCCTAGTGTTTAATTCTTCTTCACCTGTCGTAAACTGGTGGGGGATGTGGCAGATGATGACAGTGGCTTTGTGCTCCAGGCAGGAAAACAAAGTGATCTTGCCTTAGAGGGGGTTCAGTACAAAAGACTAAAAAGAAAACGGACCCAGATCCAAAATACTCCTGCAGCACCCCAGCCTGGAGCTCCAGGACAGAGGTGACAGCAACACCCACGTCTGAAACTCCTCGCCTCTTCAGGAGCTCTAATCCCACTGCAAGCCAGCTGAACTTCAGCTCAAGTATTTTGGCAAATCCCATCTCTGGCAGATTAAAGGAAAAGCCAACAGGAGCACAAATCCTTCACAGCACCAAGAACTTGCTGCAGAGCCCTCGAGACTTGGAACAACCTGAGCTACTGGAAGGTGCCCCTGCCCATGGCAGGAATGAGATGAGCTTTGAGGTCCTTTCCAATCCAAACCAGTCTGGGATTTTAGGATTCTCTAAGACCAGCAGGCTGCACAGGGAACAAAGCATAGATGGGATGAATCTGGCACATATGGGTGGATTATGCTTTTTCAGCTTTATTCAGTGGCACTGCAGCATCTGGTGTTTATTCTCCATCCCTCACATATTCCTGGGGTTTGGGGAAGCTTCACGAGACTCTCCAAGTACAACAGCTCCGAGCACACTCCCAATCTGGCTCTCACATAAAACACTGGGACAGAGGGAAGCAAAGACCAGCAGGTGCACAGTCAGTGTCCCAGAGTGTGGCACTGGGGACCAAGAGGTGACTGGTGAGGGAAACAAGCGGACTTCTCTTCTGAACATTGTATTTTATAATCTGCAACAAAGCCTTGAATGAAAATGAGGAACGACAGAACAAGCACCTCAGTTCCCAAATGAAAAACGAGCCCCCAAAGCTACAAGCAAGAGGCTTGTGCTGCCTGGGTTCCTTGCTCTCTGCATTGTATTAAAAACAAATAAGTCAATAAGAAATGCCAGACAAAACACTCATTTGTCAGCTGACACCAGGGAAGGATGAGGATACACTTCAGGAATTTATCAAGGAAATCTGTTGAGCTGTGCAACTTTTTTTTTAAGAAAGACGCTGAAGAGAAAGCAGCTTCCCACCTGAGCCTGTAAGCTGCTCAATGAATTATAAAGCAGAAATACCCCCTTAACACCCAGTATTACCTGGCAGCTGATTTACCATTTCTGCCAAGGCTGGAAAGCTGGCGGATCATGGCCAGTGCCTTCTGTCCTCCCCGCTTCCAGTCAGCCTGGAAATGGCTGGAGCCTCTCGGTTGTACAGAGACTCTTTTAATACAAATATCTGCCTGCCTTCCTCCAGGGGGTGGGGGGAGAGGGGAATATTTCCAGAGTGTGCTCAGTGCTGAACAAAGTTTGTTTGAACTGGGCTTAACTGCAACAAGAGCAGCATTAAGCCAACCTCAAGCACTTGTGAAAACACTCTGCTTTAAATAGTGCCTCTTCAAGCTTTAACGTCATGTAAAGCTCAAGAAGATTTTATGGGCCACCGAGAGCATCTAAAGCCTTGGCATCCCGTTTGCAATCCCAGCAGCTTTGCAGCAGCAGCACTAAAGGAGGTTTGAAGGGTGGGTGTGATGCCCCAGGACAGCACAAGGAGCCCTGCCCAGCCCCAGTCCACGCACCTTCCCAGCAAACCAAGCTGGAAACCAGCCCTGTACCCCCCGAACCTGCACTTCTGCAGGTTGGCAGCCATAAGGAACATCCAAACCGGGTGCTCGGTGACTCCTTAAGGAAATGATTCCTCAGCAGGCCCTGGATGCTGTTCTTTCCTGTCACCAGGGTCAAAAGCTGCTCTGTTAGGCCAGGCAGGCACTTTGCATGCTCAAAATTCATTAAAGTCAAATACTCCTAAGACTTTTTACACATGAAAAAGCAGATGAAGGTGAGACAGAGCGGTGCAGTGCAGTACAGGCAGTTTTATTTAATGAAGGTATATTTACTCAGAAGAGCTGAAGGGCTGCTTCTTCACAGCAGGTCAGGGGCTGCTATGCAAATACTAATAAATATTTTGCACTTTTCAAGAATGCTTTACCCAAGTGCTCTGCAAGCGTGAACTGCACTAAACCTCCCAGGATCTGGAAGGAACGAGGGAGAGAACAAGAGCAGACACTTTGTCCAAGCCAGAGAGACAGAAACCTCTTGGGTGGAATGCAGAGACATTTGACAGTAGCAACAGCTTTCCCCACAGAAGCGCTTTTCCATCGCTAACCTCACACTTGTGTGGTTGGCAGCTTTCTAGAAACAGCAGCTCCGCATCGATTCAGCAAACAGAGTCATCTGTGGTTCATTACTCCCAACAGATTTCACAAGGGATCCTGCCTGGTGCCTCAGCTGCTCCGGAGCCAGCTAAGCCTGCAGGATCTGGTGTGGTACAGAATAGCAAAGCTTCTTATTGAACACCTCACGCAGGACAAAGGCCACCACAGGGATGAGTTCATGAAGCCTGGAGGGATTTGTGCTTTATTAATTGGAGTTCCAGGAGGTCTCCTTGGGCTGGTGGACAGTTCAGGGGCTGCTGGTCAATTCAACAGCTCTGAGGACCAGAAGCAGCTGAGAACAATTCCGTGGAGAGGAGCAGCTTCTGCCCTGCAAGACACTGGGGGGAAAAAGAAATGACCCAGGATGGCTCCAGGCACAGTGGTATTACAGAAAGGAGAAGGTGGCACTGAGATCTCAGGTCTCCCAAAGCCTCTCCTTGGGGAGCTGAAGATGGCATGAAAGATTTATGGGAGCCTGAGGGAGCAGTTTGCACCCAGCCCCCGCTGCCAGCGGAGGGCTGGGAGCCACCCCGAAGGACACAAGGGAGATCCACAGCCCTGGGAGCTGGGGCCAGGCAGAGCTGGGATCACACCACAGGACAGGAGTGTTTCACTCCTGAGACAACAAATCCAGGCTGTTCCCTTCAGCTGAAGTCCCATCTCCGGAGGGGTTTGAGATACAGACACCAAATGCTGCTGCTGACGGTGGAAGTGGCAGCCCACAGATGAAACCTGGAGAGCTGCGTTGGGGATCTCCCACAGCAGCAGAGCCCGAGCTGCCTGGAGCCAGCATCGCTGTACTTCCAAGATACCAACTTATTCTGAAATCAATACCGAGATTATTGATCCAGGAAGGGAATACAGACTGGCGAGGAAGCCTGGTCAATAGCAATCCCAGTGGGTAATAAGTTTTAATGGAGACCAGGAAAAATTCCAATCTGAATTTTGTGCTGGGGCAAAACTCTGCATACGCTGATTATCTCAGCCCTGGAACAAGTCAGGGACTCCTCACTGGTATCTGCTGATATTCCCAGTGACCAGCTCAGGGGCCAAGGTCTGGGAATGCACCTCACTGCTGAGAGAATGAAAAGAGAAACCCCATTAGCTGCTCCCAGCCATCTGTCTGGCAGAGGACGAGCTGCTAATGCCGACTGCCTTGAGAATCAGAGCAAGAAATTCAACCTGCACAGTCAAGGCCAGATTCAGGCATGTAACTCAGTGATGGCAGCAGTTCAAGCACTTAAAGTGTCTTTTGAAACCACAGTAAAATCCTGCTGTCCCATCCCTCTTGGAAATGGACTCCACTGAATGTCAAGGCCCTGAAAGGCAAGAACACAACAGCAACAAGAAAAAAAATCCCCAAACCAGCTCTGCTTGACTGAGGCTGAGAGGGCTGCAGCAACTCCCCTTCACTTGTCAGCAAAATCTCATCGGCTGCATAAAAATACAAAAAGGGCTTTAAGTTACCCAAAGGACACCCTCAGTATTGGGGCAGGGGCTGAGGAGAGACTCCACACCACCCTTCGAAAGGGGAGAAGCTAAAGCTGTAACTCCAATATTTTGGAAGCAGCAAAATCCCACCTTCAGCCACAGACGGTGCTTCAGGGAGGCAGCAAGGATTTCTGGGGTGCTGCAGACCCACATGAACTGCAGGAGCACCGTCCTGCAGCTCCAGGAGATGAAGAACCCGTTCTACACTTCACAGACAACAACAGCTCTGACCTCTGTTCACAGGTTTCTAAGCAGCCATCGCCTAAACTCGCTCTTTATTCCCCTGTCAATACCTGCAAAACAGCTTTAGAAGAACAAACAGCTCCTTCTGGCCCTTTGAAAAGACTCAGGCAGGCCAATACTGCCTTGGGATATCTGAGATAACCCCAAGGCACGAGGAGCTGCAGAGGGAGGTGGGAAGGGAGGTTTGGAGAGCAGGGTTTTCCTCGGAGCGATGCTGGCGTGGAGGCTAAAGGCTGCCAGCACCCGGGGAAGCAACTGGCAGAGTCTGACAGCCCTGCAGGAGGATAATTGGGCAGACAGTGCTGTGCAGACGAACTAAAGTGTTTACTGGCTTTAATATTTAATTGTGTCAAATGAAGAGAGAGGAGCTGGGGAGCTGCAGAGGGAGGCACGTGCGTGGCGGGGGCTGCGGCCCTTCTGTGCCAAGTCGGGCACCCAAACAAGCCAAAGCACCAACCCCAGGAGCACCACTGGATGTGCCCAGGGTGCTCCCCTGGCACAGGAAGGAGAGCTCCAGTTTGGGAGAACACAGAGTGGAGGGAGCGCTGCAGGCAGAGCAGGGAAAGGGAAAGGCACCACAAGCAGCAGCCGTGAAAGCAAAGGTGGGAAATCCAGCTCCATGGGACCTGACCAAGCTGAGGCTCCATCCAACCTCATGGATAAAAAAAACATTGGCATCCACATCCCAGCATAAGACCACGCAGAGGCCTGAGCCACCTGAGGAGGGCTCGCCCAAAACAACCACAGGGAGGGCACTGCTCCTTTGCAGGATGACTTTTCTCATTAGGTGTTGGAAGAAGCTCCCAGGAGGTGAAGTCACCATCTCTGGAAGCGTTCAAAAGGTGCCTGCATGTGGCACTTGGGGATGTGGGTTAGGGGTGATTATGGTGGTGCTGGGGTGGTGCCTGGGTTAGGTGATCGTGAAGGTCTCTTCCAACCTTGATGATTGTGGGACACACAGAGAGATGCCTGGCACTGCCACTCCTGGGTTCAAACGCTTGGAGGGAAGGACACAGGTCCCCTGCACCCTGAAAATCCCAGCAGGTTCCACTGGTCCTGTTGCCTCTGCTTAAAGCTGTTCACCTGTCTCCAGGAAAGTGCTCTGCACCACTCTTTCCCTCAGGATGCAGGCAGGGAGAGCACAATCACTGTCAGACACACTCAGCCTTCCTATTCCTTTCCCAAAGGATATCAAATCAGCTCCAAACACGCCTCTGGAAAGCCCTACATTCCAGCAAGGGAAAAGCCTGGACTACTGTGTTCCTAACGCCACTGTTTGTGTTCTAGCTCTGCCTTTGGCCAAAGCCAGCATGGAAATTCAAAGGAAGGCTGGCTCCATAAATATTGCAGTGTGAACAACACGGGGCCTTTGCTGGATTATCACCGCTAAAAGGAGCTGCAAAGCATCCAACTCCACGAATGAAAGATGCTAATGGAGCGTTCCCAGCGGACACCAGGGCTGTAGATTACGGGGAGCTGCTTTCACATCCTGCAAAATGTGCAGATTTAAATAACGCTCCCCTTCCACACCGAATAAATCTCAGCGCTGGCCACAAACAAACGCAGCTTAGGCCCTCCAGGCCTATTCCAGGGGGCAGATGGCTCGTGGCAGATACAGGTGATGGATGCAACACCTGGAATTTGTGGCCCTGGTTTGATGCACTGGTCCCAAACACTCTCTGAGATGAAGGCTGTGCCACGCCTGCATGTGCATCTCTCTACCCACAGCACACTTCAAACACACAAAAAAAGGGTTAAGACAGATTTTTCTCTCCAGCCTTTTAATTAAGCCATTAGTCTCTTCCCCCTTAACCCAGGAATGAGAGGCCTGTCTTCACAGGAGCAAATGATTTCCCCAGAGTAATGAAGATGCATTATCATACAGAAAAAAAGTCATTAGTTGCTATGTCCAGAACAATGCGATTGCTCAATTACTGCACTCAAACAGATCGCAGCCTTCCCAGCGCTCCACGTGCAAACCTGGAGGAGATGCAAATGGATGTGCCCAGAGAAACAGCACTTGTTCAGCAGAAGACCTGGACCACTACAAAGGTCCTACCTGAACGATTTCCAAGCCAAGCCTCTGCTCACCTCACATTTCAGACGCCACAGCAACAGGCGGCAGATCCCAGCAGGATTTTCTCCAAGTGTTTTAGGACAAAGGAGTTGGGATGTTGGGAAGGGGAGTTTCCCTTCACACTGGGAAGGTCTCAATTACCCTGGTAAGGATTCACCAGGAAACACTCAACATTTCGAAGGAACTGATGGGGAAGCACAGTTGACACAGGGATTTGGGAACCCGGCACATCACCAGTCACAGCCTCACGGAGCCCCTCGGGATGAGGAAGGACCACACCAGGGACTGTCAGCTAGGTTTGGTTCCCTCTCTTGGCAAGGACCACCACAGTCATCCAGTCCCAACCCCTGGCCCTGCCCAGACCCCCAACACTCCCACCCTGTGCATCCCTGAGAGCATTGTCCAAAGGCTCCTGGAGCTCTGGCAGCCTCGGGGCCGTGTCCATTCCCTGTTCAGTGCCCGACACCCCCTGGGGGAAGAACCTTTCCCAAAATCCAACCTAAGCCCCGCAAAGCTCTAGGCCAGCTGCAAAATATTGTTCACCCCCAACTTATCTACTAAAGATGAGCCAACCCCCAATTTCCCCTGTTCACCGCCCCCAGGATGATTAAGAGCAGGCTTTAGTCATCTAACCAGGGTCCTATTATTCCTTCAAATGGATAATTTCGGTCCTTCTCTCACCTACCGAGATACCCATTAAAAAATGACTCATTAACTCTTCCCCTGCATCTTTGGCACAATAATTCCAACACAGATGTAGGTCAAGCAAAGCTATTCATGAACTCCCATCAAACCCATTTGGCCTGAAGGGGAGGAGTGGGTGTCAAAAGTGAAAGTGGTTTATTTAGACAATTTCTTCTCTACATGAAACATTTAGACTTTTTCTTCCCCACCAAGGCATCTCTGAAGTTAATTTACTTTAAAAAAAAAAGGTTTTTAAGGTTGGAACAAAGCATATGTTGTATCAAATGAAATCTTTTATTTGACCTGAAACAAATATTTTGGATTTTGCTTTTGCTTAACCCAATACAGCATTTCCTCTTCAGTTTTTCAGATCAGACAGACAAGGGCAAAAAGAAAAAAAATCAATTTCAGAGCTCCAAACAGCCCATTCTGTAACAGTTGTCACAGAGACTGCAGCTTATGTTAATATTAAAGTACTGCTTTAGCAATTTATGAACATTATCTGGAAAGCGAAGGCGCAAATTAGCAGAGATGAAGGAAGTTACCCGAGTTAATGCATTTTTGGCACTAATATCCTTCTATTGTTCAACTCATCTGGAAGAGCTACAGGTCTGCACTGACAAACCAGGGAAAGCTTGATGGTTAACACAGCGTGGAGATGACTCCCAGAAGGGTTTCCACCCCTTGGAGGACAAGGCACACAGAAGGGTTGGAAGGGACCTCAAAGCTCATCCAGTCCCACCTCCTGCCATGGGCAGGGACACCTCCCACTAGACTCTGGGCTCCAAGCCTATCCAGCCTGGTCTTGGACACTCCCAGGGATGGGGCAGCCACAGCTTCTCTGGGAAATCAATTCCAGGGTGTCACCGCCCTCATAGGGAAGAATTTCTTCCCAATATCTAAATTTACCCTCCTTCAGCTTAAGGCCATTTTCCCCTGTCCTGTCACTTCAGGCCCTCATCCCCAGTCTCTCTCCATCTTTCTTGTCAGCTCCCTTCAGGCTCTGGAAGGCCACAACGAGGTCACCCCAAAGCTTCTCCTCTCCAGGCTGAACAATCCCAATTCCCCAGCCTTCCCTCCCAGCAGAGCTGCTCCATCCCTCTGATCACCCTGGTGCCTCCTCTGGCCTGGCTCCAGCAGCTCCAGGTCCCTCCTGTGCTGGGACCCCCGAGCTGGGGCAGCTCTGCAGGTGGGGTCTCACCTGAGGGGGCAGAGGGGCAGAATTCCCCCTCCCCTGCTGCCCACGCTGGGGGCTCAGCCCAGCACAGGGGGGTTCTGGGCCAGGGCCTGTCCAGCTCTCACCCACAGCACCCCAAGTGCTTCTCCCAGAGCTGCTCTCCATCCCTTCCTCCCCAGCCTGGGTGGATCCCGGGGGTTACAGCATCTGCCCTCAGCCTTATTAAACTTCCTAAAGATCATTCCAAAAGAAGGTTTCCAATACCCTCATCCTGGTGAAATCATGAAAAATTCAGTTCCTGGACTTGATTACCCTTCCAACCCAAAGCATTCTCTACACAAAGAACGTGATGTTTTTGGAGGATTTTGGAGAAGGTTGGGGACCTCCAGGACAACATGGTGTGGCTGCCAGGGGGGTTATTTCCAGCCAGGACTGGTGCTGAGCTCCAGGGCAGCAGCAGTTTGCAGGAGCACTCCCCATGGAAGCCGGAGTGAGGATCGCGGCTCCACCGGTGCCGCATACGGTGCTTGCTTTAGTTAAATGCAAACCAGCAATCTCTGCCTTCACATGTGACAATTGCCATGCGATTTCTGTCTCATTAAGCTCTGAAATGTAAAACAAATGGGATTTATGTGGCTGCTGCTCGGCATTTGCTCGCACCGAGTCAAGTCTTGCCTTTAGTGGTTCTTCAGTCTTATCACTGTCTTATCTCGTCTGGCTCCTGAGCCAACACGGTACCTGGTGGTTCCCCACCTCAGGCTGAAACAGCGTGTGGAGAGCAGACAGACCAGGGACAGATCTAGCAAACAAATCCTCCTGTTTTCCCCAAGCTGTGATACCAACTCTCATGGATGTCACAGGAGCCTTCCGTGCCTCAGTTCCCCCCACCTGCCACTGTTGGATCCACACGGCTCGTTTAAATTCCAGCCCACCAATCCAGCATGTTTATTTACAGCACTGTGCGTGGAATAACAAGCTCTGAGAAGCAGTTCTTTGTCAGGCTGGCAGGAGAAAAGCTACAGGCAGCATTTGGGAGGTATTTTGGAGAACATGGACCATCACTGAAATGCTTTCCCACACACAAATGAGGAAAAAACTAAAGGCTGCTCACAGAGCATTTGATTCCAGCAACCATTCCCTGAGGTACAGGGAATGCTGTAAACTCAATATTTGGGGTGATTTCACTGGTGCCACTGGTACCAGGCTGGCCTGGCTGATGCTCAGGACATGAAGGTTTACGACCACAGGTGTCCAGGGCCATGACTCTGGTCCTTCTCTTCCAGCTGCAAAGATCAACCACCCACCAATCTTCCACAGACTGGCAGCACCAACAAGGATACTCCAAGATCCAGAGTGTTTACAGCAGCACAAGTGGTCACTGAGTGTCCTGGAGATGTCATAGAATCATGGAATCATTAAGATTGGAAAGACCTTTAAGGTCATCAAGTCCAATGGTCGAGTTAAGGAGATTCACTTAAACCACATCACTTGGGATGTCCCTGGATCCCTGGAAGTGTGCAGGGGCGGGTTGGACGGGGCTCAGAGCAACCTGGTCTAGTGGAAGGTGTTGCTGCCCGTGGCAGGGGGTGGAACTGGATGGGCTTTAAGGTCTCTTCCAAACCAAACCATTCTGGGATTCCCTAGAAAACTGCTGGAGAGCACCAGCCTCCAGCCTGGGCAGCCCAGCTCAATGCTGAATTTTGCCAACAGCAACTCAGTTTTGGGTACCCAAGTGGCCACCTTGAAAGGTGTGACATTTACTCAAAGCATCAAGCAAATCCCCAAACCACCATGAATTAGGCACCCAGAGGCCGAACACCACCAAGCTCTGGCTGCTGCTGGCTCCTCCAGCCTTGCCCAAGGGTGCTCAAGGAGCCAGAACCAGGATGGGGATTCAACTCCAGCTCCACACGCCCCAAGGCCACCTTCCCAACCCACAGAACATTGTCACCATCCCGTGAGCAGCAGAGCGAGCGTGCGAGGAATTGTAATGCCAGCGGCACAAAGCGGCACGGGAGGAGACGGATTCTGGAGAGCCTGGAAAACCAGGGAGAGACAGAACAGCAAGGAGGAGGTTTCTATGGGAAGCACAAAGCCAGGTGTTGTTCAGCAAAGCCCCGCTCCACACGCTCAGGCGAAGAGCCTTGGACAAAAGCAAGAGCTCCCACTGATGCCATTGTCGAGCTCGTAGAGCCGAGATTTCTCTGGAAGAAAAGCAGCCCCGTGACAATCATTTATCACCACAAAAACATCTTCCTCCTCAGCTTTTGTTGGTGCAACACAGACCACGTGTGGCTCCAGCCAGGGAGAGAAAAGCTACCAACAGGATCAAGGAAGACTGAGATTAATCTGGTTTAACATAGATAAAAAACAACTCGAGCAATCAGTTTTAACATTAATATTAAAGTTGTAAGTCACCTTTGACTATATTAAAATACAAACTGGAGCACACAATAAGCCCCAAATAAGCCCCACTGGCAGTCAGAACAGCTCCCTTATCAACCTCTAACATCCTCTGTAAAATAATAACTGGAAGCCAGACTGCTCTGAGAGAAACTCCCTCTCCAGGGGCAGCGCAGTGTGACCCAATTCCTGCTGCCATTTCAGGAGCCCTGGCTTGGCCAGTGCTCCCTGTGCCAGCAAGGAACTCAGCTGCAGCAGGAGTCGCCTGGGAGGGAGAGCTGGCATGGAAAGGCTGAGCTCCGGGTGTGTCTGCTGGGGCACACAGGGACAGCACAAAGGGACTCGCTGCTGCAGTTCCATGAAGCCCCTGGGCTTTGGTGTCTTTCTCCTCCCCGGTAACGCTGCGGAGTTTTGGGAAGTGGTTTTCTCCCAGCCCTTGGCTTGTCCTTCTCAACATTTCCAAACTTTCTTCGCTGCTACTTTGCAAGAGGCTGACGGGCTCCTGCCGAGGGAGCAGGGTGTGGGTGGAGCAGGGCAGCACCCAGGGAAGCTGGGCTGGGCAGCTCGGGTGTGATGGGCACCTCGTGCAACATCCCAAGGGCAGCTGCCAAGGACAGCAGAAACAACACCCCCATGGCAGAGAGAAGGAACACAGGGAGCAGTGCGCAGCACCCTGAGCAGCACCCCAAAGTCAGGGAGAGAAGGGGGACACGCTTTGGTCACTCTGCCCATGACCTCTGCAGTCACCATCAGGTGGCTCGCGCTGGCTGCACCCACCTCGAACGCAGAAATGTTCCACCCACACCCAGTTAACCCCGGGATGACCTAAAGAGGCACCTCTGGGTAGTTCAGGGGGCTGAAACTGCTGATCTGCACACAGGTTGAGAAGGGCTGAGCCAAGGGCTGCTGGAGGAGCCCACCAGCCTCACCTGCACAGGGGGCAAGTGGGGCTCGGGACAAAAGCTGAGGGTCCTCGTGCTGCCACAGAGCTCTGTCACCAGCAGAGCTGCACGAGCTGCTCCCCAGCACACGGCTGCCTGCTTCAGAGGGCTCCAAATAAATAAATAAAGCCACTGCCTCATTAGCATGCAAATGCATTCAAGCCCCCATTTCAATTTGAATTCTATGCATACGATCAGAGTGCAAAATGCAAATTATACAAATGCACCCATAGGAAGAAACAAGCAGGAACTCTGCACAAAGGGATTAGGCCCAGGCTACTTCTCTCAGAAGACTCCAGCGCTGGGGGGGCTCTTGCTGGGGAGGATCCTTTAATGGCCACCAGTCACGCTGCATGAGCTTTGTTACAAATACTTGGAAAAGCATCCTCACTCCAGCTCTGGAGCAACGGCTGGTCCGAAACTGGCTCAGGGGACAGGAGGGGAGGGTGGACAAACAGACACCAAGAGGTGCTGTGGTCTCAGCACTTACTGCCGAGGGTCTCCCCAAGGGATCAGCACCCCTTCAGACCAGCATGAGGGAGCAGAGGTGTCCCCAGTGCTCCTCCAGCAGCCCCCAAAAGGCAGCATTAGCCAGGGCCACCCACCAAGCCAGGGAAATGGGTCAGGACAGCCAGCTCAGGGCAGCAAGGGGGGGCTCAAGCAGCAGAGACCATCAGGAAGAGGACCACCACCACTGTCCCCATCTCAGTGACAAGGCAGGTGATGCTTCCCCAGTCTGCCCCTCCTCTCCTTCCCATGGAGATTGGGCTGGGAAGGCTCTGCAAGGTGTGGGAGGAAAGGCAGAAGCCCAGCTTGGAATGTCCTTTGCAGACCAAGGTCAGCTCAAGAGACCCCCAATGCTCCTGATTTCAGCTGAGTAAGGCTGAGCTCTGCTCCAGCACAAGCCCCAGGCCCTGTGCCCAGGCTCCCAGGTCCAGCAGCCCTGCGGTGTGGGAGATCCTGCTCCCAGGGACACGCCAGGCCTGGGCAGAGCAGATGGGAGGCTGTGTGTGTTCATCTCTCCCTCCTCCGTCTGCGAAATTCTCAACCCACCATTATCGTATTACAGTTTCATTTTAAAGTAAATATCTGTTTTCAATTAGTACTTACCGTGAGGGGCATGCATCACTGAGAACACTTATTTCTCTTCCTTTCATTATTAGATTAGAAGTCGCTCAAGTTTAACCACATTTAGCAGCGGCAGACACCCAACTGCTCTGCAGACACTAATCCTCTTCCCACCTCCACCCCCACAAAGGTCCCAATCCAGCTGCTGCAGCCTCCCTGCCAAGGCTCCCAATCAAGGTGTGACACAAGCCTGGTGCAGCCCTGGCCAACCTCCTCGAGCCCACCCACCAATTCCCTGCACGTCCTCCCTCCAGGCTGTTAGATTCCCATTGCTTTTCCTTCATGTCACAAGATCTGACCCATCTGTGCAGCACCGAGGGTCACGTGGACTCCCCCAAGGTTACACGACGTGAATAAAACCTGCAGCAGAGCTGCCCCAAACCTCACAAATACAACAAAAACCACAGGGCGATCGACCATGTCTGGTGTTCACCTGCTCATTCAGTCCTGGGTCAGCACTTGGCCACCCAATATTCTTCCCAAGTCTGCCACTCCTCATCCTCTCCACCATGAGGAAAGCCCTTCCTCCCAGCGGGATCACTCAATATCCTTCCCAAGTCTCCCAGTTTCCTCATCCTCCCCCAGCGAGGAAAGCCCTTCCTCCCAGTGGCATCACCCAATATCCTTCCCAGATCTGCCACTCCTCATCCTCTCCCAGCGAGGAAAGCCCTTCCTCCCAGTGGGATCACCCAACATCCTTCCCAAGTCTGCCCCTCCTGATCTTTCCCCAGGGAGGAAAGCCCTTCCTGCAGTGAGCTCACCCCAAGCACTCACTCCAGGCCCTGCCTGCTCAGCGCTCGGCGAGCGTGCTCTAAGCATAACTGTACTATTATACCTTGCTCATTATGCCTCGTTTTTATTACCTGGCCTCATTAAGTTAAGAAGCCTCTGTAATTTAACTGCATCTCTTGGTCTCCGCACGGGGGCTCCAGCTGTGCCGGTCGTCAATCACTTTATTAAAAACACAGGGCAAAAATTACAATTATCCCCATTACTGCCCATCAATCTCTTCAATTGCCTCTTAGGTCCTTTCTTTACCTGCTCAATGCACCAGTGCCAGACCGATATCATTGGCACCCTCAGAGTCCTGCCATACTTCCAATAATTAGGGGCTGATTTTAAGGTGCTTTGAGAGCTGAGCAAGTGAGGCAGATGCTGGCACACGACAGCCTCGTGGTGCACAGCAGAACAGGCAATAAAAGCACGCAACCAGACCAAGAGAAATAAACTGTGTTAGACAATAAAACCTAATTTTATCAAACCCAGCACAAGATGCTTTACAGACACACAGATCAGATTAACACTGGTTTAGAATTCAATATACTGTGACAAATTGGCACGTTCAGAGAGCCACCACGGTGGCTCACTGGCCAGGCCAAAGGCAAGAAGAGACCTGAAACCCATTTCCAAGCCCCAGAGAAGAACCAGCAACCAGCAGACAAATGTTTTTTACAACAGATTCCCCTTCGCCCACCACAGGGATACTCACCATCCTTTGTGACCTAACCTAAACTCCCTTCCTAAACTCCATGTTACAATTTGAGATACCAAAACATGGTATTTTGCCAAGTCTACTTCCAAGCCTCCAATCCCTAACTCTTGGATGTTTCCTGCTCTACAGGTTTCAAAAGTTCAACTTTTCTTCCCAATTTTGAACAAGATGCTCCCACTGGGACAACAATTCCAATCTGCTCGAGTCAGCAGAAACTTGCAGGGGTTAAGAGCGCTACACAGATTTCTGTCTATGCTTGGGAGAAAGCCAAACCACGGGGAGAAACCTCCCTGCTGCAGGAAAAAATCACTGTGCTGGATGAAAGGTTTGCTACAACCACCCCTGCAAAGACATCGTCAAGGGACGCCAACCCCCTGGCAGGTGCACATGGTCCTTTTCCTTGAGATGTTTCACTCTTCCCCCCTCTCCTCCCAGGGAAAACCAGCCTTTCCTGGTTAGCACTTCCCCTCCCGGTTTGCTTCCATCACAGAAAGAGTGAAAAGAGGCAATTTGGGGAGATCACAGGAAGCTGCACAGAGGTGCTGCCCAAGTGGAGCAGACACCACCTTGCTGCGGTCAGAGGGGGAGGAGGGTGAGAGGTGGCAGCTTTAGGAGCAGGTTAGCAGGGAATCGTGGCAATCCAAATGCCCTGCAATGCTGTGGCTGCTGCCTTTCCAGCCAGCCCATTTGATGACAGAGAGCTTTGAGGATTTCAAAGGGCGCTGTGTTCCCCAGTTTATCACAAGTGTCTATCTTAAACCAACATTATCATTTTAAGCATGACCGGAGCCAGAGGAATCTTCAGCAGGCGCTCCTGCCGCAGGAGAGAGACACAGAGACAGCAGAGACCCCTCAGACTCACAACCCCATGCAGACCCCGACACAGCCAGCCCGAGAGCTGTGCTGCTGCCATCAGCGCGGATCTGTCAGGAGGGACATTTACACTGCTCCAGGCTTGACAGAAAAGACACTTCTGCTCTGCCACGAAATTCCTCCTGCTGCCCTTTCCAGAGTGCTACAGCTCCCCTTTGGTGCCACTGAGTCCCTGCTCTGCCACCCCCATGGAGGGGAACGGATGTTTTCCAAGGGGTGGCAGGTGACAGGGACAGCCACCACCTTCCAAAATGCTCCCTATGGCCACTGCCAGGCTGGACACACCCAGCGGGGGGGGAAAGAGCAGCCGTGGGGTGACACCCACCCCAACACCCAAACCAGGAACACAAAGCCTGCACGCACCAAAAACGCCCAGAAAATCTTCCCCCTCACCAAGGGGGAAGTCATCTGCAAGAGCAGATGACCATGGCCAGGATTTGGGGCTGGACTGGGACAACTTCAGGCTGGACTGGGACAACTTCAGGCATGCAGACACCGAGCTGGGCTGCAGAGGTTGGCCACGCTGCACTTAGTACAGGGTTCAGGCACAGAAAGGCCAAGGGACAGCAGGACTGAAGATGTTTCCCCTGGTCCCTGGTGGGGAAGCTCCCGAGCAGCCAAACCAGCAGTGTTGTCTCCCGGGTACGGAGAGAGGACCCCTGTCTTGTTACCTGGCAATTCCCATTATTAGGAGGGCAAATAAAGGCAATCACAAGAAATCTTCCATCCGTAAGTCAAGCTTCAGCTTAGACAGAAGGAGTTAATTTACAGCCACTCCAAGCTTTGATATCTTAAACCTTTTCAGTGTCTGGACAAGATGAGGAATAAGCACAGACAGTGTCAGACTCTGTGATCGGGAGGACAAAACGCTGCAAACAGCTGTGCCTAATTTTAGCATCTGTTGGTTCTGTTTCTCCAGCACTTGTGGAGGGTTGGGGGGTGGCCCCGTCACTCCTGGCTTATTAAAGACACAGCCAGAAGGAAAAGAGGCGAGTGTTGAATCACACTCCGGGGATTAGCTCGTGGGAGAGAGCAGGAACAGCACAGCAGCGCTGACCAGGAACGGCAGCCATTCCCTGCTGCACCTCACCCCACACCCCGCACGGAGAGCAGGAGCAGCCCACGGAGCTGATGGGCCCCTTACGTTCATTTATCACTGCGGGGGCACAGAGGTGGGTCAGACACAGCCCCACACCCCCCACACCCTGACCCTGGGGCAGCCCATGGCACTCACACGCTGTGTGCTCCCGGTCACCTCCAGCTCCTCCTGGACGTGTGGCCAACCCCGCACTGGGGTGGCTCCTTGGGAGTGGGGTGGGAACTTCAGAGGGCCCCCAGCTCCCGTCCCCACCCCAGCACTCAAACAACCCCTCCACCCCGAGGGCACGGCCTGAGCTGCCGAAGCCAAAGCTCGGGCGCGGTGCTCGCAGCCTCCCGCGGAGCCCGGCGGGTGCCCTCGGCCCTCCAGAGGAGCGGGGCACGGGCAGGTGGGAGCGCAGCGCTCGGCTCCATGCGAGCGCGGCTGCTGCCACCGCCAGGCTGAACGGGAACAGCGAGGATCAAACCTGCAGCAGCTCCGCCAGGTGACCGACCTGCTTCGGAGCCAAAACACTCGCGCATTCCTCCCCCTGGGCACCCCGGGCGCTCTGCTCCTCGCTCTGGGCTCTGGAGACACCCCCCGTGTCCCCAAGCTGCTCCTCCGGCGCTGGAATTGCGCAGCCTGACGCGGAGCCTCGGGAAACCTGCGGCTGCTGCTGGGACAGGCTGGGATGCTCGGCTCAGGTCACCTGGAACAGCCGGGGCCGGTCATTAAACACGCACCCGGCGGGGAACGAGTGCTCGCAGGGCGGAGGCAGCCGCAGACATCACAGGAGCTGATAAGGCTCATCGGAGTGATAACGATTTTGTCTCCAGTTATTTTTGTGCAGCTGGGAACAAGTGGCTACAGTCAGCGCCTCGCCAGCTGGGGAGAGAGAGAGCAGCAGTTCTGTATGCTCGGGAATGGAAACACAGCCAAGCTCAGCCCCCACCTCGCTGCCTGGTTTTCTCTCCTCGCTGGCAGAACTTGTCATGGCCTGACCGAGACAGCACCAAGTGACATCTCAGGGTGACGGGTGAAGAAGCAAAGTGAGGAGTGGTAAAGAGCAGGGTTTTCCTGCAGACACAGCTTGAGGGAAAGATTCAAGCCTCGGCTGCCTCAGTAACATCTCTGTGTGCTGGCTGGGTTTAAATCCCTTTATAGAAGCCAGAGGCCTTTTCCTGTTGGGCAGAGAGAAACTCTCACCCAGCACCTGAAGACAGAGCAGCCGGAGGTGACCATCTCCCTCCAGCACCTGCAGGCCCCAAAGCCTTCCAGCACGGCCCAGTGTCTCCCTTTCCTCGTGGGCTGCATCCCCGTGGCGTTGGGGAGCCTTGAGCAGGAGGTGAACCAGGCTTACAGCTCCTCACAAAGCAGAGACAGCTGAGCCTCGTCCTTGGGCTCACCAGCCACAGCCAAGCAACTCCCCGTTTGCACTGGAAAAGGCAGGGGCAGATCCATCCCAGCACTGGTCACCTGGGCACATCTGCCAGAGGGGGCTGCTCCTCCTGGACCAGCAGCCTCACCAGACCCAGCCAATGTTGGCCAAACCACGTTTTCATCTGTGGTTTGCAGCCAGTGCCAAAGGAAGAGCAGCCCTGGCAGTCCAGAAGGAAGCTCCACATATCTCTTTGCACTCCATCCCATGGGATCAGAATGGTTTGGGCTGGAAGGGACCTTAAAATGCATTTCATTCCACCTCCTGCCATGGGCAGGGATCACATTCACTATCCCAGGGTGCTCAGGGTCCCATCCAGCCTGGCCTTGGACACTTCCAGGGATGGGACAGCCACAGCTCACCTGTGCCAGGGCCTCATCACCCTCACAGGGAAGGATTTCTTCCCATCATCAGCTACCCCTGCTCTAAGGAGCTTCTGCTCCTGTCTCCACATCCCCTCCTGATCCAGGGGCTTCGGATCCATCCAAAGCAGCTCCTTCCAGCCCAGTTTTTCCAGAGGCTCTCCAAATCCCTGCTGTTGTTCCTGCCGTGCTGGCCATTATGCGAGTTCGGCTGTCTTAACTCGCTGCTGAGCATACAAGTGGGGCTGACATTTATTTAATCCTCATAGTAATGTTGACTGTGTACTTACCGAAACACCTCATGCTTATGGAAGACATTTGTTTCCAAGCAGCTTATGCTAAATTGCAGTGATATAAAGGAAACACTTATCCAATATTGACATTCACTGACTGGCAGCAGACTGCTTGAATACTCATTTATGCTGGGGATGGGAGGGGACAGGACAGCAGCCACCTGAGAGGGATTCAGGCCCTTCCTTTCTGATCTTTTATCGAGTTAGGTGATATTAAGTTAATGATAACCTGCCCAGAATGCAAGGTGGGACTCCAGACCCCGTGGTTTCTCCCACTCACTCCCTGCTTATACTGGACCCACAGCACAAAGCTTTGATCCCTTATCCATGAGGAAGTTTGAGGAAGTTCATCCCTTCCACCATCGGTGCATATTTCACCAGTAATTAGCAGGGCTCCTCTCGCCTGCAGCGCGTGTCCTGCTGGGCAGAGCTCCTCAGAAAAA
Source organism: Orthonyx spaldingii (assembly GCA_013397795.1). NCBI lineage: Eukaryota > Metazoa > Chordata > Aves > Passeriformes > Orthonychidae > Orthonyx > Orthonyx spaldingii. The sequence goes on along the minus strand of VZTJ01002349.1, from coordinate 220,790 downwards.
CCACATTATCGAACATTTTCTCCATTTCTATTTCCCCTCCCACAACGTTGGGGTTGCTCACCCAGAAGGCTCCTGAAGTGTTCAGCTTTAGGTGCTGCCGCATCCGCCCAGACCCGGCCCAGCCAGGCAGGGGGTTCACCACTGCCTTTGCCTCGTGTCATATTGAGAATGACAACCCCAGAGGCCAGAACATAAATCCAGCAGCCCTTAGGAGGTGAATTAGCCACCACACGACCACACACACGCGAAACCTGCGCGGCAATTCCACCCAAAGCAAAGTAATTGGAAACAAAAGACAGCATCTATTATCCGAGTTGAAAGTCTGACCGTGCCTGCATCAATGGTTAATGAGCAGCAGTTATGGCAAAGCCCTCAAAAACCAATTACATCCTGCTCCACCCCAAATGCAGCAGACCAAGAGCTGCTGTAGCTTTTGTTGCGAGTGGGGGCGTTGAATGAACACATTAAGACAAGATCTTATCCCCAAGTTAGCATCTGAATTTAACAATGCGAGTGTTCCACCTCCCACTTCCCCAGCATGTGACACTACCCGAGGCAGGACGCCCAGAGCCCATCGCTCACAGGCACTAAAAGCACATTTAGATTTTAAGCTGTTTAATGCAACTCAGTAAAGGGAAGAGCCGTATAACAGCCAAGTGACCTCCAGCTCCTTCTGCTCCACTTTGGAGGCTGCTGCTGCCACCAGGGAAAGGCAAACACTTGAGTGTGGGTCTTGCCAGCGAGGCAATGAATAAACAGGCTCGGCTACACTCAAAGGGCATATTGAACCAGGACATCTGTTAGGCCACCGTTTCCAAGCCCAAATCCCAGCATTTTCTCTGTCCTACCACAAGGCACAGTTCAGAAATGGATACGTTCCTCTTCCCTCCTTGCAGCAGTCTGGAGTACAGACGTGCCCTGAGGTGGAGGAATGGAAACCCACGAGTTCTGAGCAGCACCAGGATCCTGCTCCTCAACCTTTGCCTGGGAAGACGAGCACGGGTTTTAAACTTTATTTCTTCCCAGCCAAGAAATCCTGCACATCTCCTGGCATGTTTGAAATTAATACTGGATTCCCACATCCCTGCAAGAGCCAGGCCACGTGCCAGCCCCGAAGGCAGGGCAGACCGCCTCGAAAACTCACAGCTCCACCAAACGCCTTAAATCTCCGCAAATAAGAGACTGATTTACAACCAATTTGTTTCACTACCTATTGATTTATAAAATAAGCTTGCACACGGTCACTGTGGCTCTGTCGCTCTCTCTGGCCAGAGGTAGCTGTCAATGAAGCCAAAGGAAAGACTTGTATTGCCCCTGAACAGAAGATAAATTAGGGCCTTCAGCAATTGTTGGTATAAATTTGCTGGCCTTTAAAATAAATAAATAAATAAATAGAAGCTGTTTAATCCTACTGGAAGGATTCTAGAAGTGATGTAAAGCCAATTCTCGGGCAGCATTTCCATAAACCCCCTGCACTCGGCGTGCTGAGGAGCTGAGAGCACTGTACAAACTTGCAAAGCCGATCATTAAATCAGAGGTTTGGAGCAGCCACTCTCTCCATCACAGGCTGCTCACAGGAAGAAAACAGTTTATTCAAAGCCCTTGATCCTCAGCCAACTCACAACCTAAGGGGCACATTGGCCTCTCCCCCCTTTATTTACAGCTACAAAGGAAAGGAGAGCACGGAGCTTTTTTATCCTAACATTTGCAGTCCGACTACAGAGCGGCTGGGAGCTGGTGACACGCGGTGCTGGGAACCTGTCAGGGATTTCTGGGCACGTTCCGACTCCAGTTGGTGCCCCCTAAACCAACAGGAAAGCACAGAAAAAATCGACATCAGCCCGGGATGTGCTGTGCATAAAGTGCCCGGGCACCTCCGCTTAACCTTGGAAAGGGGAGGCTGGGGGGAGGCAGCGTTAGCTCCGAGCAGGAACATCTGCCCTGCTCCCCTCCCTCTGGCACAGGGCACCTGAGCAAAACTCCAGCTCCTCCCTCCTGTGCTTTCCCGAGAGCTGAAACCTTGCAAGAAAAGCTGATTTGAGCAAAGTCATCGGTGGTCCTCACACAGGTCCCACTGCAGGAGGCGCAGATGGGAGACTTCAAACCTGAACTGTGTTAAAACGGGCGTTGGCCGAGGTAGTCCCACACCATTCCCCCGGGACGGCACAGACTGGACAACACCAGCTCTAACTTGAGGCTTATTTCAGTTTCCTTCCCATGCAGCCCAGTTGTGAATGCACTGCCCCTGCCAAACCTGCACCTTTCCACCAGCAGCACCTCACAAAGCACCTTTCCAACCATCTCTGTCTTCTCCTCAACCATATTCAGTTCCCAGAACCACAGAATATCCTGAATTGCGACTCCTTGGGCTGCAGGAGCTCTTCCTTGCCATCATTTTTAAAGCTCACTGGTGCTCGCACTCCTTGTACTTACAGCTCCCAGTGCTGGCACTCACCTGCTGGCTTTAGGAAACCACACAACACACTCCCCTTGCAAAGCTGCCCTGCTCTCCACGGGGCAGGAGGAATTAACCTGGAAGAGGGACCACAGCCACAGATTTCCAGGCTTTTCATTAACAGGCTCGTGGTTATCAGATACAGAAATCCCCCAAGCGCCCCAGCTCTTGCACACACATTCCCAGCACCCCAAACCTTGTATTTTTCCTCCCCATCACCCACTAACCACCCCCAAGACGTGAAAATCCTCATCTCTCGGTCCTAACCAGTGCTGGTGGGTGGAATTGGCTTGGTTTCTCTCATCAGCATAATTTCACCCTTCTCCACCTGGGGGCTGCTGCCGAGCCAGTGGGAAGTTGAGCCACTGCTGCTGATAACGGGCCCCTCTGACAGAAGATTGTAAAGCATTTGCTTCCAGGGAGGAACCAAGTGAACTGTGAAGGAGAAAAACATACCCTGCAACACCCAGAGAACTTGGTATTCATCACCCTGAGGGAAAGCAAACATGCCTTTGGAAAGAGAGCCCCAGACAGGCAGAAATCTTCCCATCCAAGGTAAATTTAAGATGCTGCCAAATCCATCTCGTACAGGCCAGTGAGAGGAGGTGGCTGTAGGTGCATCCTTCAGTGGTGCTCCTCCCCACAGCCCCACCTCCCACAGCTGAGGCACCTTCCCCAGTTGCTTCCAGCCTCCCCCAGTTGTTTCCAGCCTCCCCCAGTTTGGCTGGCACTGGAGCAGGGGAGGGAAGGTGAGTTATTCCCCAGGCAGAAGCAAAGGCAGGCATTTCACGGCAGCAGCAATTCCTTCCCAGCGAGGGGCACCACACATCCCATCTCCACAGGAGGCAAATTGTGTTGGGACTTTCTCTCCCTCCCACCAAAGCTGTGGCCCTGACAGTTTTCAGGGGGTGGGAGAGTGAAAAACCTGGAGCACTGACCTATCAACTCTCCAAAAGAGCCAGCACAGGCTGCTTCAGACCATCTGCAAGGGGCAAAGGCAGAGGACGCTCCAGGGAAGGCAGTTTGTTCTGCCCAGGTCCCCTGGAGCAGTGAGCTGTGGGACAGATCCTCCTCCCTCACAGGCTGAGCCATGCCTGGGGTGTCCAGGGGCAGCACAGCCCCAGACAAGAGCAAAAAGCAGCTTCCTCCTCCTGCCAGCTCCATTGGGAGGCCAAGTTCCAGCCTGCACGGGCTGCAGGAACAGCAGGATGCCAGGATATCACCAGGATGCCCACGAAGCACAAACCCAAGGGCACAGGTGTACAAATCCCGTGATGGAAAATGTCCTTTTGGAGAGGTTGGGCATAGGGAGATTTTTTTTTTTTTTTTAAACAAGTGTCCAGACCACAGATCCCAAGTGGGGTTTTCAGCAGAGGTGATCCTTGCAGCCCTGCTGCCCTTGGCTTGGGGGAATTTAATCATGGCAAATCTCTTGAAGCCACTTTGGCAAGAAAACACTGCCCTGCCTGCCCCTTGCCCTCAAACAGGAGCTGAAACTCCTGGAGGGCAGAGTCAAGTGATTTTAGGTGTCCCTTGAAGTGAGTTTTGGCCCACCAGCTCCTCCTGAGCGAGGCAGGGCTGCCCCATGCCCACGCAGCGTCCCATCCCCACAGCCCTGGGGACACCTTTGTCCTGGACCGTGAGTGCCACCACACCTGGACACACCACAGCGGCTGCTCGAGGGGAGGCAAACACAGCATGTGCTGAAAAATCAGCTCCAGCACCAAATCCAGGCCCTTCCTCCCTGCCAGGACCGTGTGGCTGAAGGAATCCTGTGCATTAAATCCCGTTAGGGATCCTTTGCACGGTTTCACCCCAACGGGAAGGGCCACGGTGCTGCCGCCTGCGCCTTTGTCGCGTGCGGAGAGCGGCAACTCCGCAGAAATGCTCTTGGCTCATCCCGTGGGAGAAAACAGCCAAAAAAACGCTCTGCAAGGCGCTCTCTGTGCCTCCTAACGCGGCGTGAATAAGCAGGTACCAGATGCACGATCCTGCTGGAACAGGCAGCAGACAAATCAGCTGAGCTCAGGCAGCAGAGCCGAGGAGCCGCCGCGGCTTCCCAACACGAGCGCTATTAAAAAGTGCATTAACCCACACTAAAATCATGGCTGCAAAAGGAAGGAGCGGGGGGAGAACCCAACAAATCCCGGCTGGATCCCGCACACAAACTTCTCCAGCCCCACCAGCAAACTGCCCTTTGACCCGCAGGGAGTGACTGGGTCTGTGGGAGCGGGAGGGACGCAGGAAGGCCGGGAGCAGCTTCCAAATCGCTGCTCAGCCCGGCCCCGCCGCTGCCCTGCTGCACCAGGGAGAGTTCGGATTTGTTCAGCCAGAAACCCACACGGAGGACACAGTGGGTTTCTTTTGTGCAGCAGCAAAGGCAAATGCAAACACAGCTTTCTCCCCGAAGGAATATTAGTACAAGCGGAGAGCGAGGGGAAGGGAAAAGGGGAAGGGAGGACAGTGTGGGAGCCCAACATCACATGCGAGCCCAGGAAAAGAAGAGGGAAGGACAGCCAGGAGCACTGACACCACAAACACGGCGTCCCTGCTCGGGGAATAGGGTGAAACCCAGCGTTTGGTGGGGGATGTTCAGCAGTAATGTCTGGCTGAGCAAAAAACCAGCTGCCCGTGGAGAAGCACTACTCTCTCCAAAAGTTTTATCCTTCATTTAATCAACAGATGGACGAGCTGCGTGGGTTTGGGGTTTTTTTATCCCTTTTTTCTTTTTTTTTTTCCAAGCATCCCCAAGCCGTACCCTCACAAAAGCTGGCGTGGGGACCAGGGCGGCGTGACACAGATGGGATTTGACACCGGCGTCGGGAGCCGATGAGCAGCACAGAGGCGAAGCCGGGGTCTGGCTGCAGCTCAGCGTCCTCCACAGGTGACAGACAGTCCAGGGAGCAGGCACCCAGCAGCACGTCAGACACAGCTTCCCGAAACGCACCCCATTCCCAAATCCTTCTTTATTTCTTGGATCTTTTGGGTGGGAATCAAGCAGGTTGTAAAGTTGCGGGGTGAATTCCTGCGGGTTCCCACGCTCCTGCCCTCGCTGCCGCGCTGAGGGGCGGTGGGATGGGGCGCTGACCCCCCCGCGGGGTGCCCGCCTCCCCCGGGCTGCCTGCATCGGAACCAACTCTCCTTCCCCGCACCCCGGCGCACATCGCTCCCCACCCCGGCTCCACAGCCGCAGGCTCCGTCCCCGGGCTGGAGCCGCTGCCGCCAGCCCGAGCGGCTCCTCCGCTGCCACCGAACTGAGCATCCATCGCCCTCCTGCACCGGGGGAAGCACCGGGCGGCGGTGGGGGCGAGGGGGCG
>VZTJ01002349.1:197048-214778 GCA_013397795.1 Orthonyx spaldingii | reverse complement strand
GGGGGGGAAGGGGAGGGAGGGAAGCAAAGTGCCGGGGAAAGGGGGAGTAACTTGCGCGCAGCCGGGGGACGGCGATGGCTCAGCGCGGCGCGGGGGGGGCGTTCGTGCATCCCCCCGCCCCAAAGCCCTGCGCACCCAGGGGCGGGGGTCTGGGTGGGATGGGGCAGGGGTGGTTTGGGTGGGATGGGGGTCACGGGCAGGTCTTGAGGCTGCTCCTGCCTCAGTGGTGCGGGAGGGAGGCGCGGGTGCTCGCCCCGGTGTTGGGGCTGCTCCCACCTCAGTTGTGAGGAGGGAAGGGATGCTCGCTCCCCTCCCGGCGCTGCCGCCGCCCCAGCGGGGCACGGAAAGCAGGAGCGCAAACACCTGCGCGGCTCTGCCCGCCCCAGCTCTAAATTTCGGGTGTACTGGGGTTGCTGCCATCGGTCACGGAGCCCCTGGAGCCCTCCTCGCCTCCCTGCGGGGCAGCCCCCAGAGGAGAGGGGGCTCACCCTGAAATACAGCGGAATACTCCCAAAATCCCGGGAAAAGAGAGGGGGGAATAATGTGTATATGTGGTCCCATCCCCCCCGAAGATGTATTATATCCAACAACATCCCACAAGTGCAGAGGGGGCTGGAGATGGGGTGGAGGGCTCTGGAAGACCCCCAGAGCTGCACCCTCATTTTCTCCAGGAGAGGAGCAGCAGCTTTTCACACCTCCATAAAAACGCACATTGGAACTGGGAGTAAAAAATAAAAATACCCCCTCCCCCCCAATAAAGTTTTGTTTGTACGGGGGAGACCCTGTGCAAGCACTTCTGCTGTCATTTAGCAGGGTTGGGGCAGGGGACAAAAGGGCTTTTCTCTCCTTTAATCACTATTTTCATCCTTTCAGGGTAGTTTTTCTGACCTTCTTTAATTTCATTTTCACCCAGCGAGAGTTTGGGGGCAGAGCAAAGGTGCCCAAAAATCAAACCCAAGCAATAAAATCATTGGTCACCACCACACTTCGTGTGGCTACTGATGCCAGAGCCTCCCTCACCACCAGTCTGAGGGGCATGTGGGGATGGCTGAGGCAATTATTAAACCAAAATTAGCACGTAATTACAGCTGTGGACGCTAATTACTGCAAGGTGAGTTTGAAGAAAGGCTGCACAGCTCTCCCTGCTGTTCTGGGGCTTCCTGCTTACCTTGGTGGGACCATGGCTACACCATGGCTACCAGCCCTGGTCTGGCTGAAAAAAATCGGATAAGTTTCCAAAATCCACTTGTGCTAACAAGCTAAACTGGTGCCAGGTGGTTAAACCTGGCTTAGGAGCAGCGCTGAGCGGAGTTTTATTGATTGAAACGCAAGCACCGCACGCAGGCTCTGCTCTCAGCGCAGGGGAGTCACCCTGCAAATAAAGAGCTTTTATTATTATTTTTAGCCTGCATCCCTAAGGAAATCAAGCTTATTTGGGTTTGTCCACGTGCGCTGGTTTGCCCATCCCTGCCTGCTCATGTCCCTGGGAGAAAGAGGTGCAAAAGTGGGGCTGGCAGCTTGGAACTGCCCTGTTCCTGCGTTTTTCCACTCGAAGGGACAGTGGCACTCCTGGAGTACATTTTCCACCAGGACACCACCTCCAGCCCTGGCAGGGATTCTGGCAGTGGCCACAACCGCAGCGGTGTCCCTGTGCCTGGCAGGTTACAGGTGGTGCGTTTTTTGGTGTCTTTTTTGTGGCAGCAGCACTGATTTAAATGTGCGTGGAATAAATTGCTCAGTGCCTGATTTCAGTGGGAATTAGATTTCTAAATAATTCCAAGGCTCTCCGTGTTGTGTTTCAGTTTATTCTGCAAGATGTTGTTTGCTTGCAGACGAGGGGTACTAATGTATATTAAGGCTGCTACACAAGTCAGACTTTCCTGTGAAGCTTCAAAACACCATTAGCATTTGCATGGCAATTTCTTCTTTTCCTTTCACAAAAAAATATTATTCCTCGCCTGCATCCAAAACAGCAGAATTTTTACTTCCAGGAATCGTGAATATTTTTCTCTTCCTTTTTTTTCTTCTTTCTCCTTCCCAGTGAAAACATTTCAGCTGGAAAATTCTCATCATTGCAATACTGACCTTTGCAAAGGGCTTTAAATCCTTGAGTGGAAGTAGCAGGTAAGTGCGAAGTTTTATTAACTGATTACCTCTGTGGTTTCGACTACATTGGTAGTCAAATTTGATTTAGAGGACCAGGCATGGAAAAAAAAATCAGCTTTCTGACATAATTTTGGCTTGCTGCAGCCTGAGCAGTGTCCTGCAAGATCAGCTCCCCTCCACCTGATTCAGGAGAGCAAATCGAGTGCACACTGATTATTAGCTGCTCCTCTCGGATATCTCATTTAAATCTGCTCTGTGTTGTGGAAGGAAATGAATCATTCCAATTAAAAAGCTGAGAAAATCACGGAGCTGGGGGGAACAGCCTTTAGGGAGGAATTTTAAGCTGGCTTTGGGCGGCTCTGCCCCTCAGAGGAACCGGGTTGTGTTTGCAGCTGGAAACCCCTGCGGGCTCCCTTTGCACCCCCTGCTCCCTGACCTGGCCGTGGGTGGGGCCACGGCCACGTCCCCCCGTGGAATTCGGGGTCACACTCCTGCCCTGTGCAGTGTCCAATGGCAAAGAGCAATTCCAGAAGCTGGAAAGAGCAGATGCCCAACCTCTCCCTTCCTTCTGAACATCAGGGGGATAAACCAGGTATATTCCTCTTTTTCCCCATTTTTTTTTTTTCTTTTTCTGTATTCCACATTGACAAGTGTAATAGATATGAAACACCACAACAATGAAAGCCCAGACTTTCTCATGCCTTTGCCTCTCTTACTTCCAGGCTATTTACTGAGAAGTATTTACTGGGAAGTGCAAGAAACAAAATGTTCTGAAATGCTGCAGCAAAATGGAGGGGGAAAAAAGAGAGAATAATATAAAACATGTAAGCAGCTTGATCAAAATGAAGCAATATTGACAGAAAATGGGGTTTTAAGCAGCAGGACAACAGCAACTCAGATGGATTTCATTCTTGTGGTATTACAACGCTAAGCCAAGCACCTGGAAGAGAGAGAGAGAGGAAAATAATCACATGTTTCCCTGGTTTAGAAAATCTTTTCCTTGTCATTTAAAAATACACATGACAAGTGAAAGCTGTGCAGAGTCCTGCTGGAAAAACACGGAGCTGGGACTTGGAGGTTTTTCCTGCTCCTGCTGCAGAGCTTACCCCTGGCCTTAAGGAAACACATCCCTCGTGCCTCAGTTTCCCTCTGCAGAGCTCTGCTCCCCTTTGTCACCTGTTTCCAACACAAATGCTGCCAAGCGTGGGCTGGCTGCTGATTAGAAAGCAAAAAAATTGGATAAAGGAATGGAGGAAGGAGCAGCTGTCCCTCCAAATAATAGGAGTGAGGCACAGCCCTTGTCCCACGCTGCACGGCCTCGCTGCAGTTTTGGGGCTGAGAGGTCATGGAGATGCCAAGGAGCTCCTTGGAGATGTCAGGATGCAGCGAAGCCAGGCTGAGGTTTTGGGGGATGTTTGGGGCTGTGTTTCTCCTACCAGGAAACCAGGGACATCGGGGCAGGAGCCTGATCTCCCAGGAGGTCACCACAGTCCTGGGGTGCTCCTGGAGAGGGCAGAAAGCAGGGAGACATTGTCTCTTGGCCCCAGGAGGACACAGCTGCCACTGTTTTCCTTGCAAGAGTGAAGGCAGCTGCCTCCCAAAATTCCCTAATTCTGCTGGTGCCCAGGACATGAGAGGAATTCGAGTGTTCGAGCTCTGGCGCTGCCTCGCTTTCCAGAGCAACCCCAGCCAAGAAGTGCCAGTCCCTTTCCACATCTCCCACCGGATCCTCTTTGAAAACAACCCAGGGAAGGCCAGGGAAGCAGATCAGTGGGGAGAGCCTGGGCTCTTTTCTCTCCTTGTCTCCTGTTCCTCCCGGCTGTGTGGAGAGCTGCCAAAGCCCCTCCGCCTGTGGCACTCGATAAAGCTCTTGTGCAGCAGGGCTGGGAGCAATATGGGCAGCGAGAGGCAGGGCTGGGAACAGCCGCAGGGAGGGCAGAGAGAAGCTTTGAGGGTTCAAAATAAAAAAGAAAAGAGCTTTGATGACATTTGGGGTTCAGGTGGGGATAGCTTTGTACACCCTTTGTCTGCGGGGAGCCGGGGGGCCGGCAGCTGGGGAGGCTGGAGCTGGGTGTCAGAGCAGGGGTGGGATCAGGACCTCTCCGGCTGCATCCCTGCTGCAGGTGATGCCCTGGAGGCTGGAGCGGTGCCCGGGGAACACCCGGGGCCTTGTCAACCCCCCCTGGAGCAAACCTGGACGTAGGGACAGACTGGGGAATGAGGGGCTGGAGAGCAGCGCCACGGGAAGGGACCTGGGGGTCCTGGTGAGGGCAAGCTGGCCATGAGTCAGCAGTGCCCTGGCAGCCCAAAGGCCGCCGTGTCCTGGGGACATCAGGGCCAGCCGGGCCAGGGAGGGATTGTCCTGCTCTGCTCTGGGCTGGGGCGGCCTCACCTCCAGCGCTGGGGACACTTTGGGCACCACAATATAAATTGATCTAAAACTGCTGGAGAGTATCCAAAGGAGGGACATGGAGATGGGAAAGGATCTGGAGGGGCCACACGAGGAGCAGCTGAGGGCCCTTGGTTTGCTGAGCTGGAGCAGAGGAGAGGAGGGCAGAGCTCAGCGGGGGCTGCAGCTCCGCCTGAGGGCAGCTCTGATCTCTGCTCCTGTGACAGGGACAGGACCAGAAGGGCTGGAGCTGGGCCAGGGGAAGTTTAGGTTGGATTTCAGGAAAAGGTTCTTCCCCCCGAGGGTGCTGGGCACTGCCCAGGCTCCCCAGGGAATGGTCCCGGTCCCGAGGCTGCCAGAGCTCCAGGAGCGTTTGGACACCGCTGCCAGGGATGCACAGGGTGGGATTTGGGGGTGTCTGTGTCAGGAGCTGGACTGGATGATCCTGGTGAGTCCCTCCAACTCAGGATATTCCATGATCTATGAATTCCTGCCATGCTTCCCACAACCCCTGCTCCTCTCACAGCCTCGGCCATCCCAGCCAGCGCCGGGGACCCTCGAGGGATCAAAGGCGCAGAGGTGACCCTCTCGTTAGGCCCTTCCTAACTTCACCCAGATCAGTCCCCAGGCCATTCCCTGCAGGGTTTCCTGCTGCCTTTCGTGCAGGTCTTTTAATGCAAAGTTATTTTAATGCCGTGCTTTGCATTCCGCTGCTTCCCCGCCCCGCTGTCAGCGGCCGCTGCCACGCAAGGTTAAAGCAGCCGAGCTGGACCTGGAATGTTGTGCACGGATGGGCTGGGGGTGCCTCTGGAAGCTGGGCTTTATGGGGCACCACTGAGAAGCTGGTGGTGAAGAGGGATGGCTCCCAAACCCCAGGGTGAAGCTCCACGAGGTTTTTCCTGGGATCAAGAGGGAATTGTCACCGTGCGAGGACTCCTCGCTGTGAACAGACACAGGGAGCAGCAGCTGACCTTCAAAATCCCCAGCTCCTGTTTCACTGCCCAGATGTGCCCGGATGTGTTTGGGGATTGTCTCCCTGTCCTGCTGGTGTTACAGGAGATTTGGGGCCAGATTTCACCCTCCGTCACCTGCCCCGAGGTGGTTGGTGATGTTCAGATCTGGGCAGATTGTCCCAATCCACTGGAAAACCACTAAAACTCTGGATTAGGGCGTTGTTTGCATGTCGGAACATGATAAACACTGGACTGCATTAGTGCTTGCTGAGAATTGCCCTCTGATCCGGCCGTTTTCCAGGTCCCACGGAACTTTCCCAGCTCGACAGGGACCTTGGAGGGAAGGCGAGAGCTCCACAGCTCCTCCCGTGGCTGCGGGAGAGGAGCTGGCAGCAGGAAAATGTGATGGGAAGGATGTGCTGAGGCTGCTGGACACTGTCCTCTTCACCAGTTGTGCTTTTAATATAATTTCTGGCGATTTTTCATCCCCCAGACTCGCTCTGAAACCTGGCTTGGACTTTTTTTTTGCTGAGGACATAAAAACGAATGCATTAGAAAATGATGAATGAGCTGCAAAGGGTTAAAGGGAGCATTTGTATAAAAACAATGAATCCCATTTTTGCTTGATTGGCACTTTAATTAGGCCCATGTCCTTTTGCTGCCACTGCAATCAGATTGGAGGAGAATGGGAAGCTTCCACACCGTTATATTTATCTCAAGATTACAAGATTTCCATTTTTTTTTCAATGCAAAGGGGGAAAAAAAAAAAGAAAAAAAAAAAAAGAAAGGAAATAAAAAAACCTCTGCTACTTTATAAACGTGGCAAGGGAACGATATTATTTAGGGCTCGGTGAAAGTGTGGCTTCCTGATTGCAGCGCAAGAATTAATCTTATTATGTTAACAAGGGATTGTTATGCTAAGGAGAAGAGGGAAGAAAAGTTCTGTCTCTCAAGTCTGCCAGGAACAGCCGGGACTGCGCAGGCTCCAGAGCCAGCCTTGAATTTAAGAGCTCCAGCGGAAAGAAGGAAGCCAAAAGTCCTTGTGGCTTTTACAAGGCAGTTTCCCTCTTTTCCCTCTCTGTTTCACAGGGGGGTTGTAGCTCCGGCTCGCAGCTCCCGGTGCCCGGCAGTCTCCAGGGACTGGCTCTGGATCAGCTCCTGGTGAATAATGGTTCCGATTACAGCTCGTACCTGAGCCCAGCCACAGCCCGGAGTTCCAGAGGAGACGAGCTGGATCTTGGAAATGAGGCCGAGCAGGGTTTCACACCCACATAAAAGACAACTCCGAGCCCATCGAAGTGGGGGGAAATGGGACGCTGGAGATTTCCAGTTCCTCACCTTCTGTGGGAAAGAAGGGTCGCTTCATCCACTGAAAAACAGAAAAAAAAACCAAAAAAAAACCAAACCAAAACTGTTCTGCACTAATTTTGGCGCTTTCAGGTATAAAAAGGAAAACCTCTGGGCAACCCTGAAGCTCCTTCTCCATCTCCCAGTCCTGAATCCCAAAATCTGCAATCTGGGGAATAAACATTCCCCAACATGTGTCCGCATCCCTCCTCCCAGCGCTCCGAGCTGGTTCTGTGACAGGGCGATGAGCAAGAGCTCTGAGTCAATATCCAGCCCCGTTTTTCCTCTCTTTTTTCCCAGGAAGCTTTCAGAGCCTGTGACGAGCACGAGCATCTCTGAAAGCAAAAGTTGGCTGCAAAATTCCAGCCTGTCCCTGGGCTTTGCTCAATCGAGGCAAAGGCGTTTGTTGTGCACTGGAATAGTTTATTCTTCGAGCAGAGATAGAAATGATGCTGTTTGATTGAGGTGGCTAATTACACGGCTTGGAAAGTAAATTACAGCTATCAAATACCCCAGTGAATATTCCCTTACAAATAGGCAGAGAAGAAAATGAAATTTTTTGGGTTTGCTGGCAATTTGGAAATAAAAACATTGTCTCTGATGGCGAATGTAAAACCAATCCCTTTCAAATTCTTCTGCAACTGCTAAACTCAAAGGATGCTTTGTTGCAGACCAACCAGACACTTCACCCTGATAGCTCTAAGCGACTTCTATTTTTTCTGTTTTGAGGGTTTGTGTTTCTTTGTGACTTTTGGAAACACTTGCCCTCTCTTTACCATCTAATCTTTTCAGTGAAAAATATTAATAGCGAGTTTAAAACCAGATAAAACTGCCCAAGTGGAGTAAAAATCTTTGTCATACCAAGTAAATTGCTTGGCAGGAAAAGTTTAATAGGAAAAAACCCACCCTGAGCCATCCATCGTCTCAATTAGTAAATACACAAAAGTTGGAATTTCATTCCCACAGGCTGGGAAGATTTATAAGCAGGGATTAAAGTGAAGTGGAACGTGGGGAAGAGCAGCAAACGCCTGGATCGAGGCTGGGGGCTGAGCTGATCCATCTCCATCTCATCCCTCTCCCTCCCTGCCTGCATGAAATGGCTCTTCGGATGCTGTTTGCTTACCCAGCGCCTCCCAGAAGATGCTGGTGCTTGTTTTTCTGGCACCACACCCCAAACCAACCCTTTACTTCACCTGCAGCCAGGAGAACTTGGATTTCCCTTTAAATATCCACCTGCTGGGGCCAGGCTGCCAAGCTCGGCTTCCCCAAACCTCCCCCTGCCTGTGCTTTTGGGCTGGAGGACTGGAAGCCCAAACTTGCCGTGCCTCAGTTTCCCCAAGAACACAACAGGTGCCTGGGTGGGGGAGTTAGGGAATGTTTTCCAGGCTTTTTTGCTGCAGAACTCCTGCAGCAGTGACTCCAATCCCCCGTTCGCCTCCCTGCCGAGCCTTCAGCCTCTCTCCCCGGGTAATGAAAGCCAAGCGTCTCTCTGGGTGTCTCCGCGTGCCTGTAAATTCCTGGGGCCTATTAGGACCGGAAAAAAAAAGTCAATTTTCTTGTCTTATCCTCTTTCCCGGCCTTCAGGAACAAACCCAAAGCCCACAGCAATCCCCCCTTCCCAGCCACCTCATTACCAACATCCTTGTGCATCCCCAGGCTGGCTGGTGGCGTGGGCAAAGCAGCACTTCAGGGACACTTGGGCTTCTCCTAATTTGCCCCGTGCCAGCCCTGTGTCCCCAGAGAGGAGATGTTTTGTTATGTTCAAGCAGCACATGAGATGCACGGGGGATTTGTTATCCCATTCCCAGGGGTACACTGAGGGCTGGGGGTGGATGTGTGGGATTTGCAGCCCTAAGGAGCCTTTGGGGTCTGTACGGGAGGAGAACAAACAAGACAACAAAACCCTGAGATGTGTGCCAAGGGAATCCCATCCGAGCCCTGATTCTGGAATGGCAGCAGCTGAAACTCGCCCCCTGGGAGTCTGGATGGGGGCAGACACCTTGTGGAAGGTGCTGCTGCTTGGTTTGCTGGGCAAATGCAAAATGAAGCTTCTGTTTCATCATCAGCCACAGTAACTTGTGTTTCCTCTTAAATATCCAGCTCTCGGGGCTAAAAGTTTGGTCCTGAGCACCCCACAGCACATCCCTGGATATCAGTGCATCCCAGACCCACCAGCTCCTCTGTCATATCCCGCTCTGCTCCAACCACAGCGGGGATTGAAGGGAAGGGGAAAGCCTGAGTGCGGTCTGTGCACAAAGAGCCACTGCCTGCACTTCCAGAGCAGGCTCCTGGCCACAGACGGGCATGGCATGTCCTGGAGGGGGAATTTTTCCCTGCTGCATGACAGATTTTGTCCTGGCATGGGCCAGAGAAAGCCCAACATTGATGGGTTTCATCTAATTTCAATTACAGTCATTAAAACTTCCGCTCACATGAGCTGAGCCTGTCCAAAAGGCCTGGACTGACAGGCCATTAGGGAGCGGTTATTTATAGCAGGCCATGTTAATTTTACAGGATCACAGAGCAGTGATTCAGTGCCTGGCACTGCTGAAGGAATCACTCACGGGATAAGTGGGAGCTGACACGGGAGCCCCTCAGTGCAGCCAGGAGCTCCCGGGGCAGCAGCACAGGGAGGGGTCACACTGGGGTGGGCCAGGGTTGGGGACCCACATGGGGGATGCTGAGTGATCAAATCATCCCTTTCAGCCCTAGTTTGGTGTGAACTGATGGATTGAGACAGGGAGGAGGTCAAGGAAATCCAGGCAAATGGGTGATTTGAGATCCAGGGAGAGAGGTCACGGTGCTGGGTGATGCTGAAGAGAAGGGATTCCTTTCCTGCAGTACCCCCAGGGCTTTCCAGCCCTGATTTGGGAGCTATGAAGAGCTCACACTCTGGAACAGCTGCCTTCCTTTCCTCCTCTCTGCTCCACAGCATTTTCTTGAACCACCAGGATACCCAGTTCTGCAAAAGGGCTTTGCTCAGCCTTTATCTGCCCCAGCAAAGGGGCTGGAGACACTGAATGAAACATGCTGGAGATGAGGGAGGAGGAGGAACAGACAAAAAAATATAAAACCTCTTGCACTGCATTGAATTCCCTTGAATTTTAAAGTGCTTCTGGGTGGAAGCTTTCTGGGTGGAAGAATGGAAGTGGGGAGAGGGAGAAAAGGCAGGACAAAAGGAGCATTTCCCAGACACAGCAAAGGATGGGCACGAATTGCTCTGGCTCTGGGTGGGGCCTGATCCAGACGGTGCTGGGGGACTTCTCCCACAGGCTTTGAGCAGAGCCCTGCTGAGGACAGCAGTCCCAGGCTGGCCCTGAGGCCCTGAGGTCCTCCCCCATGGCAATCCCAGGCCACGGGCATCCCAAAACAAGGGGCCAGCACGGCTTGGTGCCGGGGTGGCTGCAGGCCAGGGCAGTGGCAGGATGGGGATGCTGAGGGCACAGACAAGGACAGATGGACCAGCTGTCCATTGCTCTGCTCCCCACTGCCCAGTGTGCTCCAGCCCCAGGGACACCGAGGAGGGACCTCGCCCCAGTGTGCTCCAGCCCCGGGAACACCAAGGAGGGACCTCGCCCCAGTGTGCTCCAGCCCCGGGAACACCAAGGAGGGACCTTGTCCCAGTGTGCTCCAGCCCCAGGGACACCGAGGAGGGACCTCGCCCCAGTGTGGCTCCCCCAGGCCAGCCCCGCTCTGCGCCCACCAGGGATGGAGGCAGCGTAGGCAAGTTCTGGAGATTTTGGGCCAAAATCCACAGGGAGAAGGAACAGCATCCCACCCTCAAGAACCCATTAAGAAAAGGGGATTTTCTCCAGGAGATCTTTTGTGGAGATCGGGGCTGGCAGCATTTTCCCTCCTGGGGGCAGAGAGGCTCCTCCCGCTCCTGCAGCTGGGCTGTGCTGAGCCACACGCTGGCAAACAGCAGAGACAAGCCAGTGCTGAGGGGAAGGACACTTTTCCAGCAATAAATATAATAAAGGGACCATAATTGCCCCAGAATGTGACCCCTGGAGTGCTCCAGGCCCCTGTCCCCGAGTCACCCACAGCATCTCTGCTTGCAGACAACACTTGCACCCACATTTTCCTGCCAACCTCACCCTGTGGGCGATGTCGACCTCTGACAGAATTGGGCACAACCCAATTAAACTCAACCTCCTGCTCCCCTTCTCCTGCCCAGCCGGGGCACCTCGCCCCTGCCTGCCTGTCTGCCCAGCTCCCTCATCACAATCCCCCTGGACACGGGGTTCCCTTTTTTTATGCACTCCTACGGCACCTCCTGCAGCCCTGACCTCAGCTGAGCCATGCAGGCCATGAAATAATCTGATAATCACAGCACTGATAGCAATAATCATCATAATAACCCTGGTCCTGGCCAGGGCACCTGTCACCTGGCACGGAGTGGCAGTGACAACCAGCTATTACACACCTGCCATCAGTGGAGTGGTGCCTGGGCTGGGTGTGAGGAGGGGAGCGGGGGGAGCAGGAAAACAAACCCAGCTCTCCCACAGGAAGGTTTCTACAAGAGCAGCAAGGCAAGGGTTTAACTATCAGCCCAAAGAGCCATTCATGGTGGAAGGGCGGAGTGGGCTGGGCTGGAGGTGGGCCTTGAAGATCATCTCGTTCCACCCCTGCCATGGGCAGGGACCCCTTCCACTGTCCCAGGGTGCTCCAAGCCCCATCCAACCCAACCTTGGGCACTTCCAGGGATCCAGAGGCAGCCACAGCTGCTCTGGGCACCCTGTGCCAGGACCTCCCCACCCTCACAGGGAACAATTCCTTCCCTATATCTTTTTCATCTAAATTCCTTGGAGACCCTGGCCCCTGGCCTGTGGTGTTACACAGAGCATTCCCCCTTGGATGCCCACATTCCCTGGGAACCCCAGCTCCCTCTCCCAGCCCAGCCCACCCGCCACCTTCCCTGCTGTCCCTGTCCCCGCTTTGGCACATTAAGCCACTGGAATAAGTCCATTGCACGGGCCACTTCACCTCTTCCCCTCTACCTGCGAGGAATCCCAGCTCCTGCTATTCCTTTGATGCCTTTCCCTTCAGCTGCCGCCGAGCAGAAATGCTCGTATCAGCAAACAGATGGCGGCTGAGGCATGTAGCATAAAATATATTTATCAAGGCAAACAGCTGTAGCCCATTTCATTCTGAAGATTTCTATTAAAAGTTCTCTGGAGCTACAAGCTGCTCCGGCTCTGCAGCCGGAATAAAGCCGAGGGGACAAATGCCTTTTTGCAGAGCCTTTCTTTCCCCTTCCTTGGCTCTTTTTTTCACTGCCTGAAGAAAGCCCAGCCCAGCTCTGCGGTCGTGACACATTTGTGGCTGTTTTTTTGATCACTGTTGTGCCCAGCCATGTGCTCAGGGTGGGAAGAAAAATCCAGAAAGGTGCCAGGAGCTCCAAGACTTGGGGCAACATTGGGACATCAGACCTGCAGGGGGGATCACTTTCACTTCCAGGGAATCTGCCCAAGGCCGGAGCACGCTGAGCCCCGACCTAGGACGGGTGGATTCCCATGGCCCTTTGGCAAGGTCCAGTTTGCTGTTTTCCTTGTTTTCCCCCTGAAAAGGCTTTGCCACCACATTTATAATGAGTGAGAATGGCCAGGTTTGGAGGAAATGCAAAGTTTTGCTCAAGCGTAAATGAATTTTCTTGGCAGACGTTCCTTGCGCGGCATCGGCAAATTCCCGGCTTTTGCCATGAATTTCATTGAAGCGTTGACAAATATCCTCCATGCAAATGGGAATTTCCATATTTTGTATTAACTATACTGTCTCGGTCCTCAGCTGCTGTAGTGACTCACGTAGATCCCGCTCCAGCGTGGCCCCAGGTGGGCAAAGGTGTCCCCAGAGGGGACATGTCACCCTCTGAGGTCACCTGCCACCGAGGCCAGGACTGTGGGAATGCCCAAAGGCAGAAGATGTGACTTGGAGAGGAGATGGGCTGAACATGGAACGATCTAGAAAGGTAAAACCATGGAGCTGCCTCTGCTTCTTCCATATGGATGTGCCACCTCTTTACATCACCCACTGCTGTCCCAAATCTCCCCTTTTCCCTCTATTTCCCTGCAAAGAAACAGCTTTTCCAAAATGATCCTCCCAAGCCCCAACCACAAACAACGTTTTCTCCTCTTTCTTTTTTGAAAAAAGCCCCTTTTCCTTGCTTTTCTGTCTTTTTCTTTGGTGTAAAATATTCCTGGCAGCCCCTCCTTTGTAACCGCCTGCCGCTTCCCCAGCCAACAGCAACGCATTTCATCCCAAATTCAGCTTTCTATTTTCAGGCAAGCGAGCAGTGGGATGAGGAGTTTGCCCTAAAAATGTGCTCAGAGGAGTCAGGATGCCATATGTGCCTGGAGATGTTCCTTGGCACCCCCCTGAGCAGGGAATCCTGGCAGGGGCTGTGGGCGTTGCCTGGGAGCAGGGATTTGGCCGGCTCTTGGAAAAGACATGGTGGAAGAGGGACAGGTGGATGGGGAGGAGGTCACAGCTTGGGAACAAGACCCAAGAAATGTGGGAGTTTATCCCAGCTCGGCTGCTGGGTGTAATTCCCTCCCTTTATGTGCCTCAGTTTCCCTAGTGCTGTGCATTGCTCTGCAAATTCCATGTAGGGAAGAATGGCACGTGTGGTGTTAGGAACAGGGGTAAGGCACCGTGAGTTTCCTTTCCCACGCTGGGGATGGAAAATGTGCCTCAGTCCCAACAGCGGCTCTACACCTCCTCTCCCTGGTTGCTTGGGATGCCCCTTAGACCAGGTCCATGTGGGATGGCTGCAAGGAAAATCTGCCAGAGGCACTTATCCACCTCCAGAGGAGCCTAAACGATTCCTTGATTATCTCATTACTGCTCCAGTAAACAGCTCAGCTCCTTGAAGGGTGCACGGCTCTGCTCCCGGTGACACTCGAGCTGTGCTGGCGGCTGGTGAGGTCCTGGGGCTCCTGGAGGATGCTCCCAGCACCGGGATGGGCCCCACACCCTCTGCCTCTGTCCTGAGCTGTGGTGGGGAGGCAAAGGGAATGGGACTGATGCCCCTTCTTGGAGTGTATTTATCAGTCAGGGTTCACATCACACCCCAGAATTATTACAACACAATAATTATGGAATTCCAGAATGGTTTGGAGTGGAAGGGACCTTAAAGCCCATCCCAACCCCTGCCATGGCAGGGACATCTTCCATTGCCCTGTCCAACCTGGCCTTGGACACTTCCAGGGATCCAGGGGCAGCCACAGCTTCTCTGAAGGCCTCCCCACCCTCCCAGGGAACAATTCCTTCCCAATATCCCATCTATCCCTGCCCTCTGCCTCTTACGTCTTCACTCTGGGCTCTGTGACTGCTTTGCAAAGTTCTTGGAAGCAACTGTGTAAATAATGATGCCAAAAGATTTTGGGGATGGGTGAATGGGTTCCGAGCATGCTGAGGGGGGTGGGATGTGCTGAATATTTGGCCTTCCTGCTTCACTCATCCCAGAGATTTTAAGGCTTTCAAAGCCCCAGGGAGGATGGTCCAAACTGCCACACATCTCCTGGATTTGGAGGCTGGGACGTGGCCACAGCAGGGGAAAAGGGAGCTGCATCTCACCTCCAAAGGAGAGACATGAAGGGAGAGGGAGAGGAGAGAGATCAAAACAAGTGAGGCAGCAGCAGGAGGCAAGAGAAGAAAGGCGGCAGGAGAACAAGACCGGTCCCGAAATATCCCTCGTGTTTCCTGCGCCGCAGACCAAAGCTCACACTGGGAAAGGCTTTTTGCGAGGGGAAGAGGCTCTAAGCTCTGCTCAAAGCTCTGCCTCGGGGTCCCCGGGGAGCCGTCCCTGCGCTGAGCCGGGAAACGGCTCCCGCTGCGCCCCGAGCGGTCCCTGCGGGGCTGCCTTTGATCGGAAACGCTCCAAATTCTTCCTGAGATGGAGCCTGAGGAGGCAAAGCCCCACCTTGTCTCAGTTTTACTGGGTTTTTTTTTCCTTCCTGACTGCTTTGGGTTAAATAGCAAACTTGTGTTTAGGTGGGGGGACTGATTTTCTGGGTTAGGACCCACCTGCTTCACGTACCCCCAGTGGATGGAGAGCACAGGAGTGGGAAGGGGAGTGAGAAATCCCAGATTTCCTAAGTGACATTCAAATATTGGCCACGTGGATGAATGATATGAATTTATTTGGTGTGGTAACAGGCCAAGTCCCTAATTTGAAGGGATCATGGCAATTTGGGAGCATCTCTCGTGCTCACCAGCATTGGCTCATCCGGATGCGGGATGGCGCTGGGATGTTGGGCAGCTCTCACTGCTCGTTCCTGCTGCTCTGCTGCCATTTGGGGACAAAAAGGTACAGGGAAGAGCATAATCCAGCTCTGTACAGTGATTTCCCACCCTTTTCTCCACCCTTCTTTGGGCTCTTGCTGGTTTCCACCCCCTCCAGCCACATCAGCAAAGACAAACTGCAGCTGCCAACCTGCCCCATCCTTCTGAGGATTAAAATGGCACCTGGATACTAATCAGGGCACTTTGTAGGGAATTTAAACTGGAAGTCACTAAGCAGAAATAGCAGCCCAGCTGCCACCCATGCCCTGTGCCATTGTACCTCCAAAGTGCCCTGAAAGGGGCCCTGAGCATCCCAAGGTTACCATCAAACACCATCAGAGCTGAGGGATGTTCATGTAACAGAGCCTAGAAATTGGGAATGAGATTAAAGAAAATACTCCCAGGTTTGGAAGGGAAGAAAAATCAAAATAAAAGTGCAAGTTTCCTGCATTTGTTGTTTAATAAGAGCCATGGTTTTATTGTGCTGCTGGACTGACAATGGCCTTGGCGGGGTCTTTCATTTGGCCTCGACAATTAAATTCCTTTTTATTACTGCAAAAAAACCCAACCCATTTGGCAGCTGGCAATTCCTTAGTGTCTCACAGCCATCTCCAAAGGCAGAGGGATCAGTCCTCTCCCGGGGCAGAGGGGAGCAGTCATTGTACAGGGACTGGCAGGGTCTGAAATCCTCGCGGTGCTTCCGAGATCCACCGGGAGCGAGCCCGGCTCTCCCGGCTCTCCCGGCTCCTGTCCAGAGGGAGCTGCTTTGGGCTCCATTAAAGCTCAGCCTCCCGAAAGGCACCTGGGTTTTATCCACACACATCAAGAGGTGGAGCATTTCCCATTTTGCTTGATAATTTATTCCCAGGGTTAATCATCCTCCCTGCTAAAAATTCAGCCTAATTTTGATCTGAATGTGTCTGGCACCAACGTCCTGCAGCGACTGCTCGCTTTCTTTCCCTGCCCAGCCTCTTCTCCCTCTGAAGCTCTTGGATGTCATTACAGCTCCCTTTTTTCTGGCCCCTCGAGTGATTTTCCTCCAGCATCTGCAATTTTGCCAGGCTCTTCTCTGCCCTCCTGGATTCCCATCGTGGGACCTGTCAGAGCCTCCTCACACCTTAGGAAAGATCTCAAAGCACCTAAATAATATCCCCACCCTCCAGGGCCCTTCTGCAGGATTAATTTTCCTCTTCAAGATAGAAAAATGCTTTCCAGTTCCCCGTGTAAAATAAACACGAGGCGCTGCTCCTTCCTCCAGCAGCTGCTCGGGGCTGATTTCCCTGGAACATTTCGGGATGCTGACAGCCCCACGGCCGCCGCCTGCCTCCCTCCCTCCCTCCTCCCCTCGCCCGTCTTTGCTCCCCGTGACACGGTGACGGCCCCGGCGCAGGAGGAGATTAGCCCGGTGTCGGTGTTTCGGAGAAGCGCCGCTTCCCTTTTATCTCAGGGAAGCAGGCACGCTGGACGTGAGCCCTGCAGGGATTTATCGAGGTGCCCTGGATCTGCCTCTTCCTCCTGCAGCAGCTCCTTTGCACCCGCAGAGCACCAGCCCCAACAGGAGGAGTGGAAGGAGGGGTGTAAAGGGCATTTTTGTTTTGCCAAGGGCAATCCCATGGAAATTTTGTGCTGAAATATCTTGGAGACAGCACCTTTGGAGTCATCTCCTTTGCCCTCTCCCAGTCGCTGCTTTGGAATTCCTGGGCGATGCTTTGGTTTTTTACAGACACAGAAGCTCTCTGGCCTTTCCGGGTCACACCGTGGTGATTTCGGGGGCTGTTGGTGGCCACAACGCGGCTCCGAGCAAAGCAAAGACACCGGGGGTGCTGCGGGAGGAAAGGAATGCTGGGGAAGGGGCGGGAATGTGAAAATGCCAGTGGTCAGTGTGAGGAGCTGGGCTGGGGGATGGAACACGAGGCAGCTGGGCTGGCTGTGGTGGTCAGGAGATGGTTCAGATGCCTGAGTGCTCTCAAGGGTGTTTGAACGCTTCCTTTGCCTCCCTGGCCTCCAGGGATGTGTGGTGTAGGCACGGTGGGGAATGGAGCATATCCCAATCCCGCACAGAAACCTCCGTACCCCATGGACGGACCCACAGACCAGCTTCAGCAGCCAATTCCTTATCCCCTTCCATGGGACCCTTCTTGATCACACCCGTGGCTTTCTCCTGTTTTTTGGTGTTCCCAGCACCTTCAGGGACGCTCCCCATCTCTGCTGTCACATTGGGACGGAGCAGAGAGGGAGGGACTGTGAGGAAAATCCCACTATGGAAAGCCAGCATCCATAGAGGAGACAGAGGAGTCCTGCACTTGGATAAAGGGACAGAGCCCAGCGGGGCACACGCCCGCGGGGTTTTCTCGCTCACGCAGCCTCCTTTTATCCCAAACTCCTGGCCACGTTGCCCTCTTTCCTTTCCCCGTTGCTGATGAAAGGAAGGAGAGGGAGGTGTCTTTACAAACAGACCGGGTCTGCTGGTAGGTAAGGCCAGATACTGAGACATGAAAGAAACCATGGGAGAAAGATACATAAATTCCAACATATTCCACTAATTGACTCAGACTGACACTCACCCAAGACTGTGCTAAATCCCTGGATTTAGCTAAAAAAAAAAAAAAAAAAAAAAAAAAAAGAGAAAAAAAAAACAAGAGAAGAAGGGGG
>VZTJ01002349.1:165408-194634 GCA_013397795.1 Orthonyx spaldingii | reverse complement strand
GAGGAGAGGAGAGGAGAGGAGAGGAGAGGAGAGGGGAAATGGTTAAATCCCACATGGCAGCTCATACTTTATTTCTCAGACCGTGGGTCTGGGGTATGTCTGGGACAGGGCTGTGGGTGTTTTGGGTGGGAACTGGCAGGCGTGGAAGTGATGGAAGTGGAAAAATGCACGAAAGCACCAGAACATGATTTCAGCCTTGTGCATCTCCCTCTTCATCATCCACAGCTGCCCAAACTCCCACAGGGACAGCAGGCCATGTGCCCGTGGGTGTCACTCCAGGAATCCCATCCCACTCCTAATTCCCACCTTCACCATTTCCTCACTGCCTCCATTGCCTGAGGCTCCAGGACCCAAACTGAATTGTCCCTTCGTTTTCTGCCCTTCGGCATCACTTCTGCAAGGTGGTTTCCAGAGCAAGGGATGCAGCAGGGATAAAAAAATAACGGGATACAGGGAAAAATGACAAAAGTCACATGGTGGAGATTTTTTTGGTGAGCCAGAGGTGTCAAAGAAGGATTTAGGCAGGATTTTGGACTTTGGCGGTGCTGGAGCTTGGAGGCTTTTCCAAAGGGGCTGGTTTAGTTCTCCTCCTGCCCCTCCGGGGTTTGGGGAGGTGGAGCCGGGCTGGGAATGGTGGTGTGCAGACAACCTGCTCTGTGCACCTCAGACCTGTCTGCTCTCCCCGCTAGATCAGTTGGTCTAATAAAAGATTTTATCTGTCCCTATAAAGCGTCTCCTCTGGCAGCCTCAGCCCCGGCACAGCTGCGGCTTTCCCGGAGCACACACGCCGGGTATTGCACTTTGGGCAACACTTCTGTAAAATTGGGTGCTATAAATCCTCCTCGTTTCCCCTTGCGTGAAACAGGGGATAATGAGCAGGACGTGTGAAGTCTTGATCAGCTGCTGCTGGTGCAGCACACCAGTGTTTTCAGATGAAAAGCAATGAGGGGAAAAAAAAAGTGGTTATTAGAGCAGAAGCGCATTAAAAAAAAATCTGACTTTCCATTCTGCCCCTGGAGCTCGACATTGCTGCGAGCCACGGTATTTCCATCAGGGCTCTGCTTGTTATTCCACGTTCGGATTTTGGATACCCCACCCAGGAGAAGCTCAGATCCCGGGGTGTTAATCTGGGCATGGGCGGAGATGGGGATCGCTCACCCAATGGCATTAATTGAGGTCTTGGGGGTGTCTCACCCCATGTAGGTCTGAGTGGGGTCTGTGGGCAGGTGTCAGGAGTTGCTGGCTTTGAACAACTCTCCCCATCACTGAGCAAAAGACTTTTGCATCAGATTGGAGCCACCCTGCAGGTATTAATAGATTTATATTAACAAATATAAGAGATAAAACAATGTTACAGAGGTTGGGGGGAGAATACAGATCCCTATTTCCAGCCTCTCGAGCTCGTGTGCACAGGCAGAGTGAGTGAGATCATCTGCAGCCATCTGCACAGTGCTGGGTCATGGTGCTGCAGCTCAGTAAGGACCCTTCTGCCCCCTCAAAGCAGGGACACGGGGCTGGAAATGCCTTTGGAAATCAGGTGTAAGCAGCCAAAGTTGTGAGTCTGCTCTTGAAAATAATGAGGGAGATTTGAAAGCAAAAGGAGAGGCAGAAAAAGGCAGCGATTTGGGTTCTGCCCTCTGTGAACTCGGTGGCTCTGTGGTGCCAGCTTCACACGCTCATCCTTGGGACTGAGTGATGGAGAAAATGAGTGCCCTTATGGAAAGGGATCCACACCTCCCTGTGCTCCCCCTGCCTGCCCTCAGCCTTCACCTTGCTGGGCAATCAGAGGCCAGTCCTGCTCCTCAGTTCTGGAGATGTGCAGGATCCGCTGGCAAATGGAAATAACTGGTGTTGTCTCGACCCTAAGGTGCGCAAACCGAGCTGGAAGAATGCTGAGCTCAGAAACAACTGCGAGATAGGAAGGGAAAATGAAGGAGTTGCAGGTGAGGAAAGGGATTTGAAGAGCTTCCTGGGGTATCAAGGCTTAAATTCCTGCTGCTCCGTGGCTAAATCCTCCACCCTGCCGGACTGTGCTGAGCCTGCCTTGTTGGGAGAGCAGCCGTGGCTGTGCAGGGAAAATCCCCGCTGGGCTGTGGATGCCGTCCCCACGGACACCGGACACTGCTTCATCCACAATGTCCACTTGGATCCCATCCCCATGGACACTGGACACTGCTCCAGCCACGATGGTCACTTGGGGACTGATGGTAACTTGGATCCCATCCCCATGGACACTGGACACCGCTCCAGCGCGATGGTCACTTGGATCCCATCCCCATGGACACTGGNCACTTGGATCCCATCCCCACGGACACCGGACACCGCTCCAGCCGCGATGTCCACCTGGATGCTGTCCCCACGGACACCCTCCAGCCGCGCTGTGCACTGACCCACACCGGGGTTAGGACGCACCCGGGCTGGGGCGGCCGGGGAGGAGGGGAGGAGGCTGGTGGGGCGCAGGAGCAGGCTCCCTCCCCAGCTCCCAAGCATGAGTCAGCAGGATCCCTGCGTTCAAAGCCGCCTGCTCTCGAGAAGGCATTTGCATTTCAGAGAGCTCCTGCTCTGCTCCCCCACCGCCAGTGTTCAGCTTTTGTTTAAAGCCGGGCTCCTCCGCAGCGCGGAGACAAGAGGCAGCAGCCTCTGGGTTTGATCATTTCCTGCTTTGTCTCTGACATCCCTTCCTTGCCAAGAGGAGCCTCTTGCAAAATCCCAAATCCTCTTCCGAAAAATAAAGACGAAGGCGAAGGGGGCTGAGGCCGGGGTGTGCTCACACCAACACCTCACATCCGTGTGGATTTGTCCATTGCAGTGGGGCACCTCCATCAGCTTGGGTTGGGGAGAGTCACTCCAAAGATCTGGAGAACCCCAGGCCTGGGGCCACCAGCACAGGAAGGATCTGGAGCTGCTGGAGCAAATCCAGAGAGGCCATGGAAATGCTCCCAGGGCTGCTCTGGAGCCAGGCTGGGAGAGCTGGGAATGTTCACCTGGAGAGGAGAAGGCTCCAGGGAGACCTCAGAGCCCCTTCCAGGGCCTAAAGGGGCTCCAGGAGAGCTGGAGAGGGACTGGGGACAAGGGATGGAGAGACAGGACACAGGGAATGGCTTCCACTACCAGAGGGCAGGGCTGGATGGGATACTGGGAAGGAATTGTTCCCTGTGAGGGTGGGGAGGCCCTGGCACAGGGTGCCCAGAGAAGCTGTGGCTGCCCCTGGATCCCTGGAAGTGTCCAAGGCCAGGTTGGACATTGGGGCTTGGAGCAGCCTGGGATAGTGGGAGGGGTCCCTGCCCATGGCAGGGGATTGGAATTTAATGATCTCTAAGATCCTTTCCAACCCAAACCCTTCTGGGATTCTGTGACTTAGAAATACAAATGCAGATTTGCTAATGAGCATTTTACCCCAAACTCTTGGGGAGCAAAAACTTCCCAGATGGCACCAGGCAGGTGCAATGGGTCCCGTGTTCCATCCCCTTCCATTTCCACTCACTAATTCCATCCCCTGGAAGCAAAACCCCAGCAAATGTGGGGAATCTGTTCAGCCACCCAACACCTGGCTGAGGAGAAAACCAGCAAGCTCAGAAGAAAACTCCAGGTTAGCCTGTATTTCCTTATTCATTCCCGTATCGGTTCTGATTTTCCTTCTTGTTTTGAAGGAAGAGAAGGAACGTGTGGAGTTATTTCAGTGTTTTGAAGCGATTCTGTTTACTGGGAGCTGAGAGGATTGATTTACACAATGTGGGGAATGCAGAGAGGGCGAAGGAGATCCCGGAGCAGAGCAGCAGTGTTTGATTTCAGGGCTGCTTTGCTGTGAATTCTAATGCCAGGAGCAACTTCAATCCGTGGTCAGCTGGAAATGAAGGGCTGGGGATTGTTTTGCTGAAATTGGGATAAGGAGTGAGGGGGCGAAAAAGCACCTCGCTGTCCAAAAGAGTTTTTGCAACAATGTCTTGGGGAAAAATAGTCAAGTTTTAGTCGCTTATGGATTTCCTTCAAGGTAGTGGGGGAATGATTTTTTCTCTTATATCTTTATTTTTTATCCCATTTCTTTGAGAAGCAATGGAGTAGGGGAAGAAAATGTCAAAAAACTAAGTTTTTATTTACAAAGAATTATGAATCAAAAGGAAACCCAAACATTCTGTTCATAAGTTGTTCATTTAATACGGTGGAAAGTTGCAAACAAACTAAAACTGCTCTTTTTTTTTTGGGTTAGTCCAATTTCCAGGACATATAGAGGGAATTTTATGGGAACAACATACACTTGAGAAGCTTCTTTTGGGGTCTCTTGATTTGAAACTTCCCTTCCTGAGCTCTCAGGTTTGTTCTCCCAGCATAGAAACAAAACCCCCCACATCAGCATGGCTCCAGTGGGAAACCTCACCCGAATCCTACACGTTGTGCTTGGACTGCTCAGATTTGGAAACTCTTTCCAGCTCCAACTCCTCTCTTCAGGAAAACCTGACCTGATGTTTTGTGATCCTTAGGAGAGCAAAGGAAAAGGCCAAACCTGCTGTCAGGAGCAAGGCAAAGACACACCAGGAACCAGTGGCTTTGCCACTCCTCTTACGGTGCCGTTATTTCCTGCAGAGCCTGATTTAGATCCCCAAGACCTCAAAACTCCCCAGATTTTTCCCAAGTTCTACATCAATCATTACACAGCTGCAATATTCCAAATGAACACTTCGGACTTCATTCTCCATGCCTTTATTCACCTATTTTTCATTCTCCTGTGGAAAGAGCATTGCTTTCCTGTTGGAGAGGGTGGATGAAAGGGATGTGGCAGGGATATCACTCATGCCCTGGTGTCCCCTCTGTGATCCAGCTGCACAAGGACATCGGGATATGATTGTCCAAGCAGGAATCACAGGAGGTTTTGGGAGAACACACACCAAGCAGGGAATTCTGGAGCAAATGAACAATTTGCAAACCCTCGGGAGGCTGGGATTGGTTGGCTCAGAGGTACAAAACTCCAGGGTTTCAGTGCCGGGTGATTCATGAGCAGTTCCACGGAACTGGAGTCAGCTGGGCAACATTCGTGGGTTGGGAACGGAACCACTGGGATTGTAGCAGTAAATAAGGAAAAATGAATTGATGGCAGCTCTGGGCACTTTCTGCTGGCTGAGGTAAAGGGGCAACAAGGGAATAAAACCACAATTGTTGCAGTGGGGGTGTCACACAGCCCTGGTGTGGCCACAGCCCTGCCAAGGGGACCTGGGAGTTTTGGGGAGGCAGAGGGTTCCAGCCCAGAGCTGCAGAACATCCCACTGCTCCAAAGGGATTTGGAGCCATGTCTGGGCAGGTGGTCTCAGTTTGAGGGATCATCCAGAAGATGACATTAGAATCACAAAATCCTGGAAGGGTTTGGATGGGAGGGATCTTAGAGATCATCCAGTTCCACCCCCTGCCACGGGCAGGGACACCTCCCACTATCCCAGGGTGCTCCAAGCCCCATCCAACCCGGCCTTGGGCACTGCCAGGGATCCAGGGGCAGCCACAGCTTCTCTGGGCACCCTGTGCCAGGGCCTTCCCACCCTCACAGGAACAATTCCTTCCCAATATCCCACCCAGTCCTGCCCTCTGGCAGTGGGAAGCCATTCCCTGTGTCCTGTCTCTCCATCCCTTGTCCCCAGTCCCTCTCCAGCTCTCCTGGAGCCCCTTTAGGCTCTGGAAGGGGCTCTGAGGTCTCCCTGGAGCCTTCTCCTCTCCAGGTGAGCACCCCCAGCTGTCCCAGCCTGGCTCCAGAGCAGAGGGGCTCCGGCCCTGGGAGCATCTCCGTGGCCTCTCTGGATTTGCTCCAGCACCTCCATGTCCCTCCTGATATTGGGGCTCTGGATTTGGATTCAGCTCTGCAGGTGGGGTCTCACCTGAGTGGGGCAGAGGGGCAGAATTCCCCCTCCCCACACTGAGGGATGGTCCCAGCACAGGTTTGTCTCTCTGGCTGCACTCTCAGACCTCACAGCAGCCGTCAGCTCAGCCCATGTCACCCCTGGGCTGCCAGGATGGCACAAATCCTCAAACCCATCCCAGGGGGTTTGGCTCTAAGCCCAGCCTTGCTGTAAAAGCTGCTGCAGCTCAAGAACCTGTTGGAGTGGCTGAGCTGAGCCTCTGCTTTGCTGAAGTGGCTCCCAGCCCCCAGGGCAGCCCTGGGGTGTCCCCAGCCTCCCCCCACACAATGGGGGGTTCAGCACCAGCCATGCAAGGCCTAACACTGGAGGTGATGGTGGGAAAAGCATCACAGCAGGAGAAAGAGTGGGGAAATAAACGGATTTACCAAAATCTGAAAGCTTTAACTGAGTGCTGCTAATAACAATAGATTATGGAGGAGCAGGGGCACGGAAAGGCTCGGGGTATTTATAGACCTAACGAACCCTGGGATCCAGGTGCCACGTTTTGACTCCGTACCACCTTCTCCGCTGGATTTTGTTGCTGCCTGAGGATTATTTTGGAAAGAGTTATTATTATCCCTGATTTATTGCTCTGCACTAGGGGGAACTCTTACTTTCCGCCGAGACAATTACGGAACCCTCGCCGAGAGCCACTTCAAGGAATGGCAGCCTCTGCTCCAGCCCTGATTGCAGACAGACGGGGGGATGTTGCTTTTCCAAGGGTTTGGCTGATTAGGCATCGAGCTCTGTCTCCCCATTACCTGCAGATGGGATTTTTGTCTGTGTTAAACGAACAATTTAAAGCCTCTTAATTATTACAACAGCAGCTTGCGGTTTGCTGGAGTGGAGGTTTCTTTTGTAGCCTTTCTGGGAAGTTTTAATTTCCTTTTCCTGGCGCTTGCTGTTCTGGGAAGCGGCCATGCAGGCACACCAGGGGATGCATTTTGCTGCTCCTCTGTTTTACTCTCCTCCAGCTCACTCTGTATTTTTTATATCCCTCACCACCACTTCCCATCCCACCTTCCCAGGCTGATACAGGCCTATCAAGGCTATAATCAGAACAAAGTCAATTAAGGACAGGATTAGACTGAGGGGAGGTTAATAGGACTGTGACAACAGGGCATTTATTCATGCTTTTCCCTTCCACCCTTCACTGTCCAAGTCTATTTTCCCCAGCCCATCAAATCCAGTTAATGCTTCACCAGGCACACTGTGAGCTCCGCAAGGAAAACCTGGCTGGAGAATTAGAAAAAGCACCCCAAAAAGGGGGATCTGCACCCAACAGCCCCTGGTGGTGACACTGCCCCAGCCCTGCCATGCGCCAGTTGGTGACACGCTGGGAAATCAGGGTTTCTGCTCTCTCAAAACCCATTTCAGCTCTTTCTTTGCTCTTCATTTTCCATCCTCCTCTGCCCTTCCTCTCCAAAAGACTTGGAGAAGAAAAGGAAAATCATCATTTTGAGGTCCAGCACTTGTGGGCATGCAGCAGCCTGTCCTTTCTGGGTGGTGGATCACAGAACACCAGGAGCACCCTGAATGCACCGGGCTGGGAATTTCACCCTCCAGCCCCAAGCCAAGCAGGGTTTTTTTTCTGGGCGATTTTGCCACACAGTTTCTTGGAGGCGACCATCCAAGTGCTCTCCAAGCTTTGCCTCCCCATGGTGATTGCTCCATGGACATGGCTCCTCCCTGAGCAGCTTCTCCAGCCCCTTCAGCTGTCCCTGAGGGACAAGCAGGACACACTCGTGGCTGCTGGGAGCACACGTGGTTTCCTCTCCTGGGGAAGGACAGAAATGCCAGCAAAAACCAGGGAGAATTTCTGGGGAGAGCAGCTGAGGGTTTGTGGAGTTCTCGTTGGGGTTCTTGGTGTGGATAACGAGCCCACCTGAAAGTGTGAATAACCCTGATGTGCAGAACAGCTTGAGAAGAGCTGGGAGTGGAGGGAGGGGGGATCTCTCCACACATTCCAGCCTATTTTTGCTGTTTCCACTGTGATTTCCCAGCTTGTTGTGGTGAGAACTGGCCTGGGTTCAGTGGTAGCGGCTGCCTCCTCCAGCTGGGCACATCTGCCAATCCCATGGGGAATGGCTCCGTTTTTGGCTCTCAGGGTCCCTGTCCCAGCACCCAGGGCCACCATGGTGGGCATGGTACAAGCCATGGGAATACAAGGATGGTGCCCAAATTCCAAAGATTGTAAAGAAGCAACAAAGCCAAGGTGGAGTCTGGGAAATGTCCCAAACTTATCAGGAAATACCTATTTTAGGGAGAGGGATGTTTGCACCACGACACACTTCACAATCCTGAACAATTTCAGATCACTGGCTCCTGCCCCAAGCATTTCTTGGCTTAATCATCCAAATATATTAATTTTTTTTTTTGGATCCTTGGACCTGCGTGTCCATGTGTGCTGCTTCCATGTTCCCCTGGGGTTTGTCAGGGGACCAGATCTGGTCTTGGTGATTGCAAGCAATGGTGGGAAAATTGATTAAGTACATACAGAACTATTCTGAATAAATTACTCCTATAAATAGTCCTAAATAAACGTTCCCCATGCCATGATTGCATCTGCAAGTTATACATAAATAATAATATAGTAATAACAACAACAACACTAATAATTAATAATAAAAATAATTGCTTATTCTGTGAATAAAAAATTATGCATTTAATACTGGAATGAATCATTTCCCCTGAGTTTGCCCAATCCTTCATTTTCAGTCCATCTACAATTTGGATTTCCAAAAAATCTTTTGGAAATGAGTTCCACAGTTCAACAACTGTTTTCTTTATACCTACCCCTTGCTAATTTTAATCTAGTGTCAATTCCATTTTAGGTGGAAACTTGCAGAAATGAGGATTATCTTTTTGTCCTCTCTACTCCATCCCTGGTTTACAAACAAACCTCCATCAAACCCTCCTTCGGCCGCCTCTTTTCCGAGGAAAGAAACCCAAGTTATTTAATCTCCTTTGGAATGAAACCTTTTGTGCCTTTGCTGGTTGTACCCGGGAGGAATTGATTTCATTAAGCAATAAAAGTTCATTTGTCTGGTTTAGCTTAATTCACTTTGAGACGCAGGAATGCACTCACTCAGGTGGGGTGAGAGCCACAGGAATTCCTGCTTGGTTACCTTGAATTCCCTCTTTTCCTACCAAAAGTCTGGAATATAAAGTTTATATCCTGAACATGAAGGATTATGGGTTTAGGGTTTGCAAAACTTCCCAAGATTTGACGATCCTCCAAGTTTTTTCAGTGGACTTTGCTGCAGGTCCCACATTGAGCAGGATGGGAAGCAACACCCAAAGCAATCCCAAGGTCTCCATGTAGTCCTGGATGTGGGGATTTTAACTGAACCCAGGAAAGCTGGAAAGGAGAGAAAGTGGAGGTGTGGAGCCCAGGGAACCATTCTGCAAACACCCACCTTGTTTTTGGTACGGTTGAAGAACGTTCCTTCTCCTTTCTGTGCTCCTGTTCGTGGCTGGGAGAAAGTTCCCCATGGAGATAAAATGCTGGAAAGAAACCAGAACCACTTTCCTGAGAGCTTTGGAGGGCTTGGATTCTGGAAAAAAATAATCTTGTTGTTTTCCCATTTCTTCCAGCTTTTGTGTAGGTGTGCTCAAAACAACCTCCAAATGCCGCTGACCTTCGCTGGGTGTCAGGGATGGATTCCTGCCCACCCCATGCTGGGAAAAGAGCAACGAAATCCATCAGAACCCACTTCAAACCTTCCCAGAGTCTCAATTCATTTATCCCCATCACCTTCCCAGGGGCCGCCTAATCCTCCCTCAGCCTGCTGCCGGTGGCACCTCTCGGGGGAGAGCCTCGGCCTCTCCCAGACCTTTTGTGGGAAGTGGCACCGTGATCCAATTTCCTCCTAATTGCACTAACAAGGATGAATTAGGACTTTCATCAACAGGGGCGAGCGATCGGTTCAGAGTCAGCCATGGGCGACGGAGCCAGAGATTAAACAAAACTATCATGTTAATGTCTAATAATACAACAGCAAGTGGAAATTAAGCACAAGACAAATCTGCTGCGCCGGCGACATTGGAGAGTTTGTTCTTTAAACACAACGTTATTTTAAAGGCAGTGCTATTATTAGGGCCATCTAACTTAATTTCGGAGGCATAATAGAAAAGTAAATGTGCCGCAGTTGCACTTTATGTGCAATTTCGAAAACAAACCCAAAGCGAGGGAGAACGCGGCGTGGGACTGAAATAGCCACTCCAGCTAAATTCCTCTTTGATATACGTTAATTATCTCCAGCAGGGAACGGACAATTTCATTTGGAGCAGTCGGCTGGATGCTCCCCGCAACGGGAGCCAATCCCTTGACGTGCCACAAACAGTGGAAGCATCAGTGGGGCCCCCCCAACCCCCTGGAAAATCCAGAGGGGTTTAACCCCTGGTTTGCCATCCTCTTGATGTGAGGTGAGTGGATTTGTCCCACACTCCTCATCTGGGTGACCATTTTCCTAGAGCAGCCGGTTTATTCCATGGGACTGGAACTTTTTCCTGCTTTGACCAGTGGGAAAACGTTTCCCTCTAGGTCCATGGGATTTGTCCCCCCTAAAAATGCCTGAGCAAAGCTTTGCTTGAGCTTTCCTGCAGTGCTGAGAACTCCCCCTGTGCCTGTGCCATGTGATCTCGGGATTGATCCGAGGGTAAAGTGATGCAATCCAATTCCCCCGCACGCATTCTGTTTTTTCCAGTGGTGATATCATTTTTCCCTTTTATTAAGTTGCATAAAAATGGCATCTTAGTGCTCGAACATCTCATCCTGCACTTAAGGGAACATTTTAGAGGAGCAGCAGCATTGAAAGCTTTCCCTCTTTATTAATCTGGGACGTTGCCCTGTGTTTTATGGCAGGCAGGGAGGTAGAGCAGGTTGGAATGGTCGTGTAGTGCTGCTCAGATCTCCTTTTTTTGGGGTATCTCCTTTTTGCTGGGTGTCACCTCCCCCAAACCCCAGGAACAGGTTCACAGTGGTGGAAATCTGGCATCAGGGTAACTTTTGGCTGCTGATGTTTAAGAGGGGGACGATTTGTTCCTCCTGAGCATCAGGTGAGCAGAGCATTGCACAAAAATCACATGGGGAGCCATCTCCTGCCTGGCCCCTTCCTGAGCCTGCTCTGAGGGTCTCAGGCTGAGCTGAAATAGCAAAGAGGAAGGTTTCAGAGTGCTTCCCATGTCATCCCTTCTGTCTCATTGAAGCTGAAATTCCTTCCTCAGCTGGGGCACTCAGCGCATATTCAGCGCAATATGAAATTCCTGCTCGGAACCCCCAGAGAGGCTCCTATCGACTGTCCTTTAAATAGAATTAAAATTGACTCGAGACAGATCTGCAAACCTACTGAATTACTCAGTCCACCACCGAGCCCGGGCTGGCCCTGCAGGAAGAGATAAAGCTGCCCGGAGCAGAAATGAGTGGACATGATGGACATGAGGACATTGCATTGGGGACCTCTCGAGATGGACTTGCAAAAAGGTGTGACCTGGGCAGGAAATAGAAACCAGAGCCCTGAGGTGGGGGTTGCAGGAGTATTGGGGGGCAGTGGGTGAAGGGAAGAGGGAGTGAGATGCCCCATGGAAAGGGGGTGACTTGAGGACAAATGCAGAGCCTGTTCATCCCCAGGTTCTTCCTCCCCAGCATCAAACCACAGAATCAGAATGATTTGGGTTGGAAGGAGCTGACTTTCTCCTCACCCAGGTGTTGGGTGAGTTGAAATGGAAGAGGATGGAACACGTGACCCATTGCACCTGCCCAGAGCTGTTGGGGAGGCTTTGCTGCCCAAGAGTTTGGGGTAGAAGGCTCATTTGCAAATCTGCATTTACTTTTGCAAATCACACAATCCCAGAATAATTTAGGTTTGAAGGCACCTTAGAGATCATTCAATTCCAATCCCTTGTCCTGGGCAGGGACACCTGCCACTGTCCCAGGGTGCTCCAAGCCCCAATGTCCAACCTGGCCTTGGACACTGCCAGGGATCCAGGGGCTGCCACAGCTTCCCTGGGCACCCGGTGCCAGGGCCTCAGCACCCTCACAGGGAACAATTCCTGCCCAATATCCCATCCATCCCTGCCCTCTGGCAGTGGGAAGCCATTCCCTGTGTCCTGTCCCTCCATCCTCCAGCTCTCCTGGAGCCCCTTTAGGCCCTGGAAGGGGCTCTGAGCTCTCCCTGGAGCCTTCTCCTCTCCAAGTGAGCACCCCCAGCTCTCCCAACCTGGCTCCAGAAGAAAGCATCACACCTTGGGCTCCACACT
The DNA here is from genome assembly GCA_013397795.1 of Orthonyx spaldingii. Lineage (NCBI taxonomy): Eukaryota > Metazoa > Chordata > Aves > Passeriformes > Orthonychidae > Orthonyx > Orthonyx spaldingii. Next base: position 182,494 of record VZTJ01002349.1, on the reverse strand, counting down.
AAAATAATCACAGAATCACAGAACCATGGAATATTGTGAGCTGGAGGGACCCACCAGGATCATCCAGTCCAGCTCCTGGCCCTGCCCAGACCCCCCAACAACCCCACCCTGTGCATCCCTGGCAGCGGTGTCCAAACGCTCCTGGAGCTCTGGCAGCCTCGGGGCTGGGACCATTCCCTGGGGAGCCTGGGCAGTGCCCAGCACCCTCTGGGGGAAGAGCTTTTCCCAATATCCAAAATAACCTCCCCCTCAACACAACTCTAGGCCATTCTCTCATGTCCTGTCGCTGGGCACCAGAGGGAACAGATCAGTGCCTGCCCCTTCTCTTCCCCAGTGTGGCAGGAAGAGAAGAAAAGGCAGGAGCTGCTCACAAACCTGTCCCCCTCCCTCAGCCATGCCACAGGAGCTGGGAAGTGCCTGGGATTGCTCAGGAATGCTTTTGAGCTCTGCCTGCTGTGGATGCACGTCGTGGCTCTGCATCCAGGGCCTATCTCTGGGCCACCTAATGGGCTCCACTGGGAGCCCGGCCCACAGTCCACAAATCAGCAAACCCGGAAACTCATCAGCGCTCCAGGCACTGGTGGCATTTTAAAAAACCTTTATCATGAGTGGAATTAACAGGATACATCCCTCTGGAACCTGTTAGCTATTTTATTCAGACCCCCACTGACAAAAAAAAATAAATAGTGTGCATTTATTTTGTTTGGAAAAAAATTCCCTTTAGGGCATTGGTGCTGTTCAGGGCTGTGGGATTCCAGGGGACAACAGGAAGCATTTCATCGACTTCTCTCGCTGGTGGAGGACAAGATGTATGGGTCACTTGGTTGGGTGAAAATTAATGATTCCAAGCATGGATAGCCCCTTGTTCCCTGGCTATTCCTGCCCTGGGAAGCACCACCAGGTCTGTAGGAAAATTGCATTGATTTGGGGCTGGATGCTGTGGCAGGGGAGCACTGGGATATATAGGAGAGTGTTTTGGTCACCAGGCTGGGATATTTCTTATTCTCCTCCCTTTGGTGCACACATTTGCTCAGGATATGATCTCCCTGGTGCCCAAATGGCAGGAAATGCCCCTGATTTACACCCGCGTGCAAGCCCAGCTCACCCCGGCCCAGCCACGGCTATTATTAGCTGACGGATTTTAAAGAAAAACTCTATAAATCTCCCCTTGTGCCATAAATACATTCCTGCCTTGGGAGACCACGGAGAAGCTCATTATCCCACATCCTGAGAGAGAGGCATGTGTCATCCGCTGTGACACTCCGAGCATCCTCAGGTTACCTCTCCGGCCGGGCCTGGGGAGCGTTGGCTGCAGTTAAAGGGAGCTGGATGCTTGCTCAGGGCAGAGCAAGAGAGGATGTGATGTTTTGGGAAGGCAGGAACACAGGAAATAGGATTCCTGGCTTTCATTCCCTTCTACCTGGCCACAGTAGGGAGATACAAGCAATAATTAGAGGGAAAAAGGTGTGGGGATGTTGGATTTGAGGGCTGCTGTGAGCTGGTGGGACTTTGGTCTGAAGAAGGGTTTGTTCACAGGGTTTTCCTACAATGAAGAACATAGGGAAAAAAAAGGGAGAGGTTTTTGTCTGAACATGGGTCTGGTGCAGTGTCTGAGATGCTCCATGGACCTGGGAACTTCATTCACCTCTGGTGCAGTTGCCTCTGGCTTTTCCTGGTGGATGGGAACAGCTGGATGAGAAGGACTCACTCAGCTCAATGATTACAAACCACCGGACCTGATGGGCGTTTTCCAACTCAAACTGACCCCAGAGCTGCACAGAGTTTTCCAGTGTGGTTTTTTTTGGTACCAGAGGCTTTCAGACCTTCTCCTCCAGGTGCCAGGCACAGCTGTGGCTCTCCATTAAGATGCGCCGTGGAGCAGCAATCGCTGGAGTCCAAACCAGTTCTCCAGATTGAGAACTTGCCAAGTGTTGGATAAGCTGTAAGAGTCTCTTGTTGTAAGAGCACCCCGCTGACACAGGCTCTGATCTGAAAGGAGTAGGAGCAGAATTCAATTCCTTTGGTTGAAGTCTGTCCATTATTCCTGGGCATTGGATTACAGAAGCCGAAAAAAACCCACTCTGGAAGCAATAAAGTGCTCACTGTGGAGAGCCCTGAAGTGTCGTGTGCTGGGTGTTGGGAGAAATCACACGAGGCAGCTTCAAAACCACAGCAGCTCTGGCACCTGGGGCTTGCAAGAGGGGTATTTTCCCCAAGGAAAGACACAATCCTGGAAAAAAGGATGGGCACTGGAGAGCAGGGAGGGAGCATTGAGTTGGATGCACATTGCCTGAAGCCCGCCCAATGCAGAGCCAGTCCCGCAGTGCTTGGCTCAGGGAAGTCACTTCAGGACACGTTTTTAATATAGTTGGAAGCCTAAAGGTTCAGCCAGGTGCCTCGTGGGATTTGCAATAGCATCTAAGTGCTGCAATTCCTTGAAATCCTGCAAAATGCGTGAGGAATAAGCTGAAGCTGAGGCAGAAGAGCAGTGTGGAAGTGGAGCAGGGTGTTGTGTGGCTTTGCCAGGGGAGAACCAAAGCAGGTGTGCCCCAAAATGCCCTGAGGTTTCTACCTTTTCATAGCAAATAGATTGAAAAGAGGGGTTTCTCTCTGAAAAGAGGGTTTTCTTCCTGAAAAGCATGGAGACGCTCCAGGGCTGGAGCCCCTCTGCTCGGGAGCCAGGCTGGGACAGCTGGGGGTGTTCACCTGGAGAAGAGAAGGCTCCAGGGAGAGCTCAGAGCCTCTTCCAGGGCCTAAAGGGGCTCCAGGAGAGCTGGAGAGGGACTGGGGACAAGGGCTGGAGGGACAGGACACAGGGAATGGCTTCCCACTGCCAGAGGACAGGGATAGATGGGACATTGGGAAGGAATTCCTGACTGTGGGGGTGGTGAGGGGCTGGGATGGAATTCTCAGAGCAGCTGTGGCTGCCCCTGGATCCCTGGAAGTGTCCAAGGCCAGGTTGGATGAGGCTTGGAGCAGCCTGGGATAGTGGGAGGTGTCCCTGCCCAGGGCAGGGGTGGAATGGGATGATCCCTAAGGTCCTTTCATTCTGGGATTCCTTGACTCCGTTCTGTTCTCATCAGCCCCTCTCCCATCCCTGCTGCCAAGGGAGGCTGTTCCTTCTCCGGCGCTGCTGAATCCCTTTATTAAGATGCCTCTGGTATCGATGCCCTTTCGTCTCCCTCCCCTGCCGCTGCCCTGATCTCGGTGTCAGCTGCAGACTCTGTCAGGGGTGATGGGACGTTTCCTTGCCGGTCATTGATAGAAATGTCAGCTGCAGCCAGCCGGCCCCGGCACGCAGCGGGAGCAGAGGACTCTGCTGATTCCCACTCCAGGAGGTGCTTTTTTGGAAGTTGTCAACCAGGAGGTTTTTAATCCATGTAATTTCTGCCACGGTGATTTCCTGCCCTCCCAGTTTCTTAATCAAGATGTCACACAGGACCCAACCTTGCCGGAGCTCGAGTGCGTTGTGCTGACAACGTCACCTTTATCAGCCCAAATTTATAACCTCATCGAAAAAAAGATATCAACTTAGCTGGGCAAGATTTATTTTCCATAAATCCTTGTTGATTGTCATCTTTTATGTTATTCCCTTTAATTCCTTATTAAACAAGTCCCGTAGCAGACATCCCATTATTTCACCCAAAATCAATGTCAGGCTGACAGGGCTGTAATTACACAGGTCATCTTGTTTATCCTTCCCACACATTGGCACAACACTCGTTTTCTTTCAGCTTTCTGGATCTCTCCCAGTCCTCAAGGGCTTCCTGGAGACCACTATCACAGGCAGACCTGTGTTTGACTGCGTGGCACAGCCAGGGATGGGATGGTTCTGCATCCCATATGGAGATCTCATGATTAAGCAAAATTCCGAGATGTTTCAACTCTACCCTGATGGGATTTGAGCCATTTTCTTCCAAGTGGAGAAAAGTGTTCACACCCAGTTTGGACTGGTGTAGTGGAAGGTGTCCCTGCCCACAGCAGGAGAGTGGAAGAAAATGAGATTGAAGGTCCCTTCCAATCTAAAGTGTTCCATTATTCCATGAAAATGGGCAGAAAACAGCTAAACCCAAAACCCATGCTCAGCACAAACCCCCCAAAACACGTTCTTACTCTGAAGTCTCAAGGGTTTGATATAAATTATGCATTTATGGATGTGTGTAGGGATCACTCCGTGCATGTTTTTATTTTCTCCTCAATCCTGGTTTTCTGGCCCAGGAATATTAAGTTTGTGCCTGGATGAGCAATTGCTGCTTACACTGATGGGGCTCTCACGTTTCAATCTCTATTTCTCATTTGGGTTATAGACTCTTCCCAGCATCGGCTGCCTCAGAACCTATAAATTAAAACTTCCATGTTCCCTCTCCTGGCTCCCAGTTCAGCAGAGGGCAGAATTTCCATCCGGGCATGTTTTTCCTTGCCTCCACCTCAGGTGAGAGCCGTGCTATCAGCCTGGTTCCTCACGCTGTTTGGACAGGAGCATCAAAGGCAAGGGAAGGCATTTCTCATCAAAGCCACCGGATTTCTCAGCCAATTTTCAGCAGAAGGGGCTCAGCTGGGGCATCTTGTTCCAGCCCCGCTCCTTTGCCCTGGGGAATTTCAAAGGAGCCTCCAGCTCTGATCTGCACATCGAGCATCCCCTGCCCTTTGGAGCAGCTCCTTCTGCTGGAGCTCAGCCCACGGGGAGCAGAGCGATGGGGGAAAAGGGGGAGGTAGGAAAGGCCTAAAAAAAAATTCCTGGGAGCAAGGATTGGATCCGAGCTGGTGCTGCACAAGTGGGACTGCAACATAATTAGGAAGGAGGATTGCATTTCTGTATTTTTTGTCATTAGGATGTTTTTCCCCCAGGGCAGCATTACACCTACCTCGTGCTGGGAGGTTCTTTTTCTTTTTTTTGTGTGTGCTGATATTGGGATTTACCTTTCTTTTCTCCTCCTGCAATTCAGCTTCCCCCACACCATTCCTGCAGGATGTAGGAATTTTTCCTTGAGGTGGGACAGAAACTAAGGCAAAGAGGGTGAGCCAAGGTGGGTGCAGCACGGAGGGAGCACTTTTTGGCTGTGTTGTAACCTCCACTGCTCCCCATGGCTGAGCAACTTGGGGTTCAGGGTTATTCTCTTGGCAAACCTGCCAGAAATTGCTACTCCAAGGGTGATAAAGTTCCCATCTCCTCATTTCTTGGGGAATCTACTGAATCTGAGCCACTTTTAGCCAAGGTCAAGGTCTTTGCAGCCAAACCAGCTGGAATCCTGGCCTGGTTCCTCAGCCATGCCTGGCATGGGGAAGCCATGTTTGAGGCTGGCCAGGTATAAAAAGGCTCCCTGGTGTCACCAGCCGTGCAAGGTCTGGCTTTTCCCAATCCCTCTGGCAGGTTTGAGGCGTTTCGTGGCTGCGAGCCTCACGCCGGGTGCTGTCTCTGTGGCTCCAGGCCTCCCCCAGGATATGACAAGCCAGAACACATTGCAGAAGGAGTTCAGAATTATCTATCACCAACATCCACTTAATCCATCGTCAGGAGGAGCAAAAAGCTCTCCAGGCCTGCTGGAGCTCGGAGCAAGCAGCCGTTTCTTATGCTGAGCCTGTGTTCCCACTTGTCAGTTTGATTTCTCAATGCTTTGCAATCTCTGGTACTCTCGGGCAGGAGATGGCGTCACGTCCATCACCCGTTATCGCTCGGGCCCCATGTCTCCCTTTCTTCTTTCTCAGCCTCTTTGCAATCTTGAACCACTGAAGAAAAAAAAAAAGGAAAGAAAAGAAAAAAGAAAAAAAAGAAAAAGGAAAAGAGGCAGAAGCAGAAGCGGCTTTTCAGTTCCTTATCTGCTGCAGCCTGGATTACATCCAGGCCTCTTGCTATGATCCTTCAAGTTCCTGCTAAACATGCCCTGCATCTCCTGATAACATTAAATCTGCATCTCGAGTGGGTTTATCGGCACTTCTGGGGACGGGAGGGGCGGGGGTGTGGGGAAGGAGCAGCATTGGCACACGTTGTGGTGTGTGAGGAGAGGCCAGAACAGCACGGACACCTCCTGCTCCGGTTTGCTCCCAGCTGAGTCTGGTCTGGGTGAGGATAAAGCAGAACCAGCCCAGGACAGCTGCAGGATGGGATGAGTTTCCCAGAAGATGATGAATTTGCAGGGTCAGGGAGGTCCTCGAGCTGCACAAGGCTGAGGCAGTGCAGGTCACAGTTTCTCTGGATAAAGAATTTGATTTTATATCCCATTACTCGGGATGAGTTTAAGAATCCAGTATCCCATTGTAGCGCTGCGGCCGCTGGGGAGTGAAAATTGTTGGTGCAAAGAAATCAACCTCCAAATTCATGCAGAAAGTTAATGAAGAGAAAGTGAGTCTTATTTTGGACTCATTACAGTCAGCAGTGATGTCCAATTAAGAGAAATCCACAGCGTATCCCCAGCAGTGATTTAAAAATAGCAGCTGTAGGCTCCAAGTCATCCTGGGCTCCAAAGGAAGAGAAGTGGGGTTTAACTCTTTTCCTGCGCTCTCTGCTTCATGAGGGCAAGGCAGGACTAGAAATCCATGAGTTCTGACCAAGAGCATCCCCAGGCCGGCTTGGCACACCCTGACTTGTTGGTCACTGCTCTGCTGGTCACTGGTGTTTTTAGCTATTGGAGCTGTTGGCCACTGGGGTTGTTGACCTTGGGGACTGTTAGCTGTTGATCAGTTGGGCTGTTGGCCATTGGATCTACTGGCCACATTGGGTTAGGGTCACTTTTGGCCCCTGGGACTGTTGGCCATTTGGTCTATTGGCCATTGGTGCTTTCGGCCATCAGGGCTGTTGGCCACCAGGGCTGTTGAAAATTGGATCTGTTGGCCATTGGGGCTGTTGGCCATTGGGGCTGTTGTTCATGCTGTCAACAGACCATCTGGGCCAATAGGCCATTGGGGCTGTTGGCTGTCAGGTCTGTTGGCTGTTGGGTCTGAGTCCATCTTGGCTGTTGGCCATTGGAGTTGTTGGCCACTGCCGTTGGCCACTGGGGCTGTTGGCCATCAGGGCTGTTGGCCATCAGGGCTATTGGCTGTTCAGGCTGTTGGCCGTTGGCTCTGTTGGCCATTGGCTCTGCTGGCCCCTGGCTGTGTTGGCCCCTGGGGCTGTTGGCACAGCCATCTGTCCCCTAACCTGGTCTCTACAGGACCAGTGGAACTGCTGCTAAAACTACTCAGGGTTCAGAGTCCTGTATGAGCCTCATAAGTGGTTTGAAGAAAGGCTGAGTTTCCTCTTTTTTATTGCCTGGAATCCCCATGGAGGTGTGTGGGAATGAAGGTGCTCGGACCTGGACACGGATGATTTCTGTGGCACATCTGAACCGAGTGTTCCCAAGACTTATGGCTTGTTTTGGTCCTAGCCCGGCGCAGCGGGTGCAGCGCTGATGTTATTGATACAGGCAGTAATTACATTTTCACACGGGCATTTTTTCTGTGTCTGTGCTGTGTTTATTACAGACTTTCAATTATTCATTTTTTCCCCTCTTTTGTTATCCCTCCCTCTTCTTCTTTGCCGATTTTTTCTGGTCTCCTTGTCTTGTTTTTCATCTGCTCTTTGCCTTTTTCTCCACCTCTAATTCCTGTGTTTCCAGACCGTCTCTCTCACCTGGACAAGGACCCTGAAGACCAGACCTTGTCCCCATCCCTGGACTATCTTGGAATATTTCCTCTGCGTTCAATTTTCTCGCCACCCTTTGCCCCAGCTGATTTTTCCGCACCACCAAGCTCCTGCCGCAAAACTCCCTGGTGCCTCTTCTGTTACAGAATGAGAAATAAAAATGTGGTGCCTTTGTTGCTGCTCATCTATCTGCCGTGCCCAGGTGAATAATGCAGGGAAACATGTATGTATTTATACAGCAAATGGGAAAATACATTTCTTAAGATGAATGAGGTTGTTTTCAGCCTTGATGCACCCAATAAAATAACCCGGTATCAAGAGGGAGGTTTATTTTGAAGTCTGGACGTGTCATAATATCAGCTCCCAAGCAGGACTTCAAATTTTATAAATCAGAGAGAGGAGGAGAGGGGAAAGGCCGGGAGAGCAGCGAGCGCAGGGGGAACGTGGCCGTAAAAAGCTGGCAGCAGGTGTGGGATGCACAAACACAAGGACACGTCGGTGGGACATGCTGGGTGGAGACTTGAGCTGGGCTTTGACACCAGCTGTTGTGTCTCCTCTTTCGTTTGGTTCCTGCATTTTCCTCTCTGTGCCTGGCTTGGCAGAAAACCTCCCAGGAAAACTCCCCATGGTTGGGGGAGCCACGGTGTTGAGCAGCCTCAATGCTGCCAAGTGAGGGGACACCAACCATGAGCTTGTCCCCAAGTCTCTGGATGCAACAGCCCCTCCCTGAGGGAATCCTGCTGCCCCCTTCAAGATCAGCTTCAAATCCACCTTCAAAATCCCATAAATTTCCATAATTCCACAAAAAAACCACACCAAGGGCCTCATGCTGGCCACAAACTGCTGCCAAATGAGTCAAGATATTGCAATAGGTTTATGAGCAAGGTGAAAGTTGTTGTTTTTGTGGGAAAAGAACATTTTCTCTGTGGAAACCCTGGATTTTTAATACTTCTCCCCCCCCAGTAAAAGTGAGTCGCCAGGTTTCCTTGTGTTGGTGTGCAGATTTCTGCTTTCCTGGTGGAAATTTGGGGGTGTGTTTGGCATGCCACATGCTCTTCCCAGCTGAAAACTCCTTTGCTGTGCCAAAGCAAAGTGGGGGAGATGTGGAAAAAAAAAACCAACCCAGTCTGTAACAAGCCGTAGGCTTTATGTCACAGCTTTGCCTGGCACGAAGGGAAAAAAAATTCCCATGCTGTCTTCCTGCAGCCTGGAGAGAGCTTTCCCTGCTCCAAGTGCACGGCAGAAGTGTAAAGCATGTTGTGATCTCGATTTAGGATCACTGCTGTTATTTATCTGTGAGGTGTCATCCAGACAAGGAGCAGGAGAGGAGCCTGAGGGGAAAAAGCTGCTGGTCTTCAGAAGTCACGAGGCTGAAGAGCCCCCCCAGCTCTTCCTCACAGTCCCGGTGTCTCTGTCAGGGTTTAACGGCTCTGGGGGATGTTTAGCAACCGGGTTTTNTCCATCTCCCAACCTGGAATTTAAAAACGGTGTGGATGTGGAATTTAGGGGCGTGGTTTAGTGGTGGCCTTGGCAGTGCTGGGGGAATGGTTGGACTTGATCTTAAGGGTCTTTTCCAACCTAGATAATCATTGACACATATATATTATAATATATAATATATCATAAATGATGTGATTTATGACATATATATATATTATAATAGAAAATATATCATAAATGATGTCTCATGGTTGAACTCTGCTCTAGAGGAGGGAGCTGCAGCCTGAGCACAGTTTTCCTACTTTTTGCCCTTTATTTTTGAAGAGCTTCTGATATTTTGGATCCACATCTCCCCTGTGCAAAAACTCCTGTTTCCCGAACTGTTTTTCTCCCAAATTTTTCTTTTTGGGGGAGGCACTGCCGAAGCTGCTCAGGAGGAGCTCCCTGAAGCCCAAACCTGGGAACATGGCTGCAGAAATCCCTCAGGAGCAGCAGCCAAGTCGGGGTCACCCCCCCAGTTTGCCCACTCCCCTCTGGCTCTGGCTTTGTCACCGGAGCTGTGTTTGCTGCTCGCAGCAGATCCGTCTTGCAGGGCATGTCTCACTTGCCGGGAAGGCTTCATTCCCAATAATTTTCAGACATTGCTGCCCTCATGATTTATCCCCCTTCGGTTTAGATCTCATTTTTCCCAATTTTACCTTTGTCTCCAGGAAAGCTCGTCTATTTTAGTGCCATTTCCTCTCTCTCTCTGTGGCTCACACGCTCCCTGTAGCCCAAACTTGTCTTCTTTTCATATTTATTTCAGTATTTGTCTTCTCCTCCCCGTGCCAGCTGCACTCTCAGGATTTATCTCTTCTCTTTCCATGATCTGTCTCAGAGTCCAGTGACTTTGTTTTTCTTTCTTCAGCCGTTTCCTTGGGCAAGGTTTAACCGTGGTGTTAACTGAGGGCTGAGGGATGTGGAAAGGGAGGGGAAAAGAGGGTGGGAAGGGGGTGGGAGCCTTGCCCCTATTTTGACACTGATCTCCAGGGATCACCAGTTGGTTGGGCACAGTATTTTCCAGTGTTCAGTCCATCTATCCATGGCTCCCCTTGGTCCCACACAGATGTTATATCCCAAAAAGGGAGAATTTTGGATTACTTTGAAACCTCTTGAGCATCATGTGCTTCTCTCTCTGCTGGCTCTTGGTGCAGCCCTGGCTCCTCAGCCTCTGCAAAAGTTGGTGGAGAAACATCCCCTTGCCTCAGTTTCCACTTTTGTAGGGAAAAATAATGGTGTTCATGCCCACATATCACAGAGAACCAAAACTTTTCCTGGCAGAGGATTTAATTTAACAGTGGAAATACAAGAACTTTTCTAGAAAAAACCCAAACAACAAACCAACCTAATTATTTGTAAGGAAACTTTAATAGAATTATTTTTTCATTTTTTACAAAACATTTGGGGTTTTTTCCAGTGTGGGGTAGTGTAAAGGCAAGAAAAATCAAACAAGTTATTTCAACAAGTTCTGGCTGAAAAGGTGAATTTGAAAAGGTGACTTTTCCTCCTCCCTGTGTGGCCCTGGGTGGTCTTTACTGAGGCCTTCCAGCTTTGGGTTGGGATCCAAAGTTTCCATCACTGGCACTGAAGGAGGATGAAACCCCAGGAGGAAAATGTTGTGTGGAAAAAGCTCTTTGGGGTCACCTAATTCCACCATTTTGGGTTAATTTATTAACTGGGGGAGTTGGGGAGCAGCATCCACAGGATTCCTGTTGCCTCCCACCCTCTGTTGCCCAACCAGTCACGCCAAGTCCATCTCTTCCCCTGGTCATTGCCTGGTCACTGTGATGTGAGGTGTGGTGTAATTCCCAAAAAAGTGCATTTTCCCCCTCCCTGGCAAGCACTGGAAGGGCTGGGCATGAAAACAAAATCTTCCTGCACTTCCCGTGCAGCCAAGCCTCGTGCCCTGGGGAGGGCAGTGCTTCATCCCCTTGTTTCCCTCAGCACCTCCTGATTTCCAGGCAGTGCAATGGGGCTGCAATTCCCCACCCCCCTCAGGGTACCTCTGGATGGATTCCCCATCCCCTCGGCACAAAATGCATCCTGCACCTGCCTGCTGGCATTTCCCAACTGCTCCTGAATATCCCCTGCAGATGGTGAAAGTGCTTCCCTCGGGCAAAGCTGCTCCGGGGCTGAGGCAATGGGGGCAGGTGAAGCGAGGCATCTTCCTTGTCCTGCATGGAAGCTCTTCCCAGCCTGGAATTGCAAACCCCCACACCTGGGAAGAGCCCAGCGCTTCCCTCACAGCCCTCCCCAACCATCCCAGCTCCCTGTTAATGTCTCCCAACCCCTGAGGGGCTTTTTTCAAGGCTTGCCTTGTATTTTGGTCCTTAAGTTTTGTGCCTTCATTAGTTTAAAACTCAGTTTCTCCCTATTTCCCTATTGAGATCGGGCATGACCAGCTGTATGCATTTTTCCATTTTCAGGAAAGAAGGAAATCTCTTCCTGAAATACCCACATTTTTATCTGTTGGCTTGGGATATCCAACATCTTTCCAGCCTGGCTGGAGCAGCTGTTTCTCCTTCCATTGAGCTGCTGACTAAACAGAACCCCCAGCAAAGCCTTTGGTTTGGATTCACCCCAGGAACATCTTCCAGGGATGGGATGATTTAAACTTTTAAATGAAAATTAACGACTCAGAGCCTTCCATCGCTTCCCTCTGGCCTGGCAACCTCGTGGCACATCCCTTTTTGGGGGGAGAAGGGAACTGAAATAACAAGGTATCAGATGTCTCCTTTATCAAAAACTTGGAAGCAGCTGATGTGCAGATGTTGCACTCCCAATTTATTGCTACAACAAAGGCCTGGGAGGGATGAAATGGAAATTTGGGGCAAGAGAAGGGGATATTTATGGATTTGCTGCTGCCTATGCTGTAGGGGTGTGTCCCCTTCCTGAATATCAGAGGGCAGGGGAAGGAGGAGGTAGGGAGAGCTTCAGTTTTACAGAGAGCAGGAGTAGGTCTGGAAGGGAAAATATTGGGAAAAAAGTGGATTTCTCAATGCCTTAAGAATTTATTGAGGATTATGAGACAACAGGAAGTGGCCTCTTCCAGAGGCTGGAGATTGGAGATTTGATAGGTGCCTTTCCAGGCTCCAGGGAGGATTTTTGCCTCATCCATGATAGTTCTTTGCTGGATTTCCAAGGGTTTGAAGGGACAGTGATGTCCAGCCCCAGAGGCTGACGTTCTGTCCCTCGAGCACGTCCCCACAGTGGAGCAGCGGAGCCGTTGGCGCCAGCGACGTCTGCCTGAGGAGCAGCTGAGGAGTCAGGGGCTCTTATTCCGTCTGTCCTCTCTCAGAGCCACTTCTGTCCAAGCAGCAATTCAATTCCAGCTCCTGAGAGCAGCTTTCATCACATCAGTCACTCGTGCAACCAGCGGGGCTTGCACGGAGGGGCTTCTTCAATGGGGAGATGCAGAGACCTCGTGCCAACCTTGGGATGCTGCTCTGAACCCCTGTGCCAGCTTTAGTTCATGGAGCCCAATCCGTGATTTTTGGCCTCGGGGAATCACTCAGCAAAAGGGTTCAGGCCCTTGTAAGGCCTGAGTCCCTCCAAGCATCCTCCCTGAGCATCCTTTACTTCCCTTCTCCTGCGGCAGAGCAGGATCCCTCTCCCACGCCTTCCCTCTGCCTCACAAGAGTAGGTGAGGAAAGCTTCTCCTCCCTCTTCCCCGGTGTCTGCTCCGGGGGCAGGCCCAGCTCCGAGGTGGGATTGCTTGGGCAGGGAGCATATGCCCGCCCTCCCAGAGCAGATGATCCCGCCGTGTTTGTAGGGATCTGCCTGTCACACGTGTTTGCTGGGAATTGTAATGAGGGGCCGGAGCAGATGGCAAAGGCTGGCTGCCAGTCACGCTGCCGCAGCGCTGCGCTCTCTCAGGAGCACACCACAGGGTTGGGTGATGGGATTGCTGTAGGGAAGGACCCCACAGGTCAGGTTTTTGGGTTGGGAAACCAATTTTTCCCTCATGCAAAAGCCCCTCACCCATGACATCAATTAAAAACAACTCCAAATATGACACTTAAAGCTGGTGGTTCCCCACCTGACTCCGATGTGGAACCTGATTTTCAACACAAAGCCAGGGTGCAAAGCCCGTATCCCATCCCACATCCCAATCACCCCATCAAAGCAGCGTGTGGGAGGGTCAGATTGGGGGGAAAGTGGGGAAAATCCTCTCCCACAGGATGTGGCTGAATCCTCGCAGCCTCCGCGAGCTAAATTTGAATTTCCCAGCTACCTGAACCTTCTGGGAGCCTCACGCTGGCGCTGTGCTATAAATATGGCTGAGAAGACACTTCTATTATAAGTCACCAATTTCTGAGGCTTGGAAGCAGAATTGGGCAAATTAGAGAAGAAAATATGAAATAAAATAAAAGGAGAGCGGAGAAGGAGGAGGAGAGACCTCAGAGGTTTGCAGGGATTTAGTTATCCGTGCTTAGGAGATCTTCCCGGGGATGGCTCAGAGAAAACGCCGACCCGAGGAGGAGCCCGGAGAACAACAGCAAACCCAGCAGCAGAGCACAAAGTGAATGGAGCCGCCACGTTTGGAAGTTAATTAGCACTGGGCAGATCATTAGCTACAGCAGCCCTTTTAATTAGAGCTGCAGGGCTCCGTTTCACTCTGGATTGGCACCGTAAGGTTGTCCCCGCGCCGGCAGCGAGGCTTCGGCGGGCTGAGATTCCTCCCGGGCAGCTGCTGCCATCCCCGTGTTCCTGCCACGGAAGGATTTGTTGGCATCCTCATCCCTGCTTCCCCGAGTGGTTTGGGAGGCAGAGGCCTCTCCCTTGGCCTTGGAACTAAATCCAGCTCCAGAGGCCAAACTCAGAGCGTCAAACTGCTTTTGTAATTAAGCTTGAGGTGGCTTTGCTTTGCTTTGACCTCATTTAGGCTCCGTTTGGGCTCTCCCAGAAGTGAAACGGCCCCTTAATTGCTCAAACAAAGACAGGCATAATTAATAGCCATTTTATCAAATTGCTTCTTTGAAATGCTCTGAAAAAAAAAATAACCCTCAAACCAAGCAAAGAGCCTTCCTCCAGCTCTCCAGAGTCACTGCTTCTATTTCCAGCCCATGTGCCCTCTGCATTCCCGGGGCTCTGACACAGTTCCTGTCAATCTCTCCCCTGGAAAGGGCAAGGGGAAGGATTTTAAACTAAAAGAGGAGAGATTTAGACTGGATATTGGGAAGGAATTGTTCCCTGTGAGGGTGGGGAGGCCCTGGCACAGGGTGCCCAGAGCAGCTGTGGCTGCCCCTGGATCCCTGGAAGTGTCCAAGCTGGGCTGGATGGGGCTTGGAGCAGCCTGGGATAGTGGAAGGTGTCCCTGCCCATGGCATGAGATGAGCTTTAAGCTCCCTTCCAACCCAAACCTTTCCATTACTCCGTGATTCTCTCCTTAACGTCCGATCTCTCTTACCCAGCAAGTACTTTTCTCTGCCCTTGGGTGGTCGCTCAGGACTGGCTTTGCCATCCTCGAAGGGGGAAAAATGGAAAAGGATGAGGCTGTTCTGGGCTCATGATGGGACTACAGTGGAGAATTTCTTTTATTAAGATCTGATAAGAGAAGGGTTTTTCTCCTCCTTTCTGCCTCACCTTGAAAGCAGTGTCTGCCTCTGTCACGTGCGACCTTGGAAGTGGTTGTTGGGCCGGACAAAAACCCTCCCGTTTTCTTGCAATGTCATCCATTACTCAGCTCAACACTCCCGACAGGAGATGAGCACACGAGAAAAGGAAAAAAGGAGAAGCCTCAAAGAGAACACAAATTAAAACGACTGAGATCAGATAACGAGGAAATACAGTTAAATTGTTTCCTTCCTTTCTTCCTCTGGGCTGGCCCTGGGGAAAATCCGTCTCATTTACCATTCTGGGCCACTGGATGTGATTTTTCTGCAGGTTTGGGGGGGGAGTGAGGATAGAGCTGCAGATGCTGAAACTTTTTCCCCTCCTTTTTTCTCTTTCCCCAGCTGTTCCTTGACCTCTGCAGTTATCTCCAGCCTTATCAGCAACACAAGATGGCTTTTTTCACATCAGTAAGCACCATCCAAAATACAACAATCAGAAAGAATAAGAGAAAAACAAATCAATGCCCACAAACAATGGGCCAAAAAATGCATAAGGACTATTTTGATGAGGACAATTTCTTAAAAAAAGCCCCAAACCATAAAATCTTTGCATCTTTCCAGCATTAATTGTTTAGTTTTTCCCTGGGGAGAATAAACTTCGCATCCTGAACTGAAGATGGTTTGTTTTAGCCTCTTGGGGCTTTTTTTTTTTTTTTACTTCTGTTTTAAATGAGCTTTCAGTTTAATAAATGAGATTTTTTTTTTCTTTCCTTGGGGTGCTGAGCCTGTGTTGAGGCCACCTTGGGGTGCAGGACAGCCCTGGGTGCTTGGGCACAGATCCTGCCTCCAGAAGCAGCAAACCTTCCCCTGCCCAGGCATCCGTGGGGATGTGAGGAACATTCCACTTTGGCAAGGGGATCACTTGGCCAAGACCTCACCCAGCACTCAGTGAGGTCTGATGTGACCTAGATCAGACCTTTTAACCCATTTTGCCTCATTTTTAAGGATGGGAAGAGATGGAGACAGGCTGGGGATGGGGGCACACGTGGAGCTTGGTCTGGGATCAGCTCCTTGCCCCCTGGGCAGTTTGCTGGAAGCAATAATTTAAAAATCATGTTAAAACAATTTAAAAACATGATTCCTTTATTTCTTCAGGCCAGAGAGGAAAGGAGGAGGGATGGTTTGGGTACAAGCAGCTCCTGCCGTCGCTGAGGTAAAATGGCAGGAGTTTGGCTCGGTGGGAAGCAGCTCCCGGGTGTGGTTTGGCACATCCCAGCCGGAATTACTGCGGCCTCTCCCAGCGCAGCCCCGTCCTCCAGCTGCCTCTCCTCCGGCTCCGTTTGAAGCTGCAGCAGGTCCGGAGTTCAGCAGAACCCCCCGCTAGATGTATTATTCATTTCTGCGCTTTAATGATGTGATAAAGTTGCTCGAAATAGGGAAAGGCTCATTAAACTGCCATTTGAATATAGAGCACAACTACATCTGAAGGGAGAGGGAACCAGTCCTGCACCTTCTCCCCTCCCTTCCCCACAGCCTGGAGAGCCCCCAGATGGGTGCTGTTGATGAGATTTCTGCTGCTGAGGGGCTGGAGGAGGGATGGGGTGGGGGCACATCCTGGGGCAGGCAGGGTTGGGGTCTGGTGTGAGCGGGGCTTTGCCTCCTCCCTGCCTCAAAGTGCCGAAATCAAAGGAGGAGTGAAGTGCTGGAATTTGCTTCGGCTTTTCTGCCAGAGGCAACAGCATCTATAAAAGATGATCTGGGTCCTCTTGGTCCTTTGCATTTCCAAAAAAATCCCTCGAAGGCTTGGCTGCCCCCTCCCCCCGGCAGAGCCGAGCGGAGCTGGGCTGTGGCTGCTGCAGGACAGGGGGGTGGCCAGCCCTGCACGTCCCCCAGAGCCAGGGGCGCTGTGACAGCCCAGCCACTCCTGGACGGAGTCCTTGGAGGTGAGACACGAACTCCAGCGGGGTTTGGTCCGGGTTTATCCAACCCCACCAATGGAAAACTTCCCCTTGCTGCCAGCCATCCCCCTGTTCTTTATGTTTTTCCTCTCCTCCGTGTTCTCCCTCCCTGTGCAGGGATCTTGCTCAGCTCTCCTGATCAGAGGTTGGCTTTGATCTTCCCCAGAGAAGCCGGCTCGGTGGAGATGCTCAGCAGCCCTTGGAAAATAATTGCACCTCTCTGCAGTCGAGGAGAGAGAGACGTGTCTGCCACGGCCTCCTGCCCACGGGCACCACGGGGCCCGGGTGGTGGGATGGGATCCTGAGCAGGGATCCTGAGCAGGGAATCTGAGCAGGGATCCTGAACTGGGATCCTGAACAGGGATCCTGAACCAGGAATCTGAACAGGGATCCTGAACAGGGAATCTGAGCAGGGATCCTGAGCAGTGATCCTGAACAGCGATCCTGAACTGGGATCCTGAACAGGGATCCTGAAC
>VZTJ01002349.1:146722-164826 GCA_013397795.1 Orthonyx spaldingii | reverse complement strand
GCGGGGGCAGGGATCCTGAACAGGGAATCTGAGCTGGGATCCTGAGCAGGAATCCTGGACAGGGATCCTGAGCAGGGTCCTCGCCCACTGTCTCCCCCCTCAGCTGCCCCTGGTTAATCAGACCCTGTGGACGGACAGGTACAATCCTGGTGTGCTCTTAGTGAAGTATTTGGGATAAAGGTGTTTGCTGCTAAGTCTGAAAGTGCTGAAATTGTCTTTTCTTTAAAAAAAGCTGACACTTTACCCCAAAAGCTGGTACCGAGTGTCCCCTGGCTGTCGGCGGCCCCGGCACGGTGAGCACGGGATGGGGACGGTCAGAGCAGGAGCAGCCTGCAGGAGTGGAGTTGTCCAGAGGGATTGTGGACTCCTCATCCCTGGAAGTGTCCAAGGCCAGGCTGGACGGGGCTTAAAGCACTCTGGGTTAGTGGAAGTGTCCCTGCCATGGCAGGGGGTGGAACGGGATGAGCTGTAAGGTCCATTCCCACCCAAACCATTCCATAATTTTGTGGGATTCATCAACTCTGCCATCACTTCCCCTGCAAACATCCCTCTGTCCATGGCCGAGGCTTTCTTAGGGCACAGGATTGTTTTGCAGGGAGCAATTGGCCCATTCATCTTTTTTAACAGCTTCTGTCCTCTCCCTGTAGCTGGATTTAGGGATGCAGATTGCCGTGGGATTTAGGAATGTGATAATAAATCCCAGTGACGTCAGGGCAGGAGGATGAAACCTCCCAGGACACGAATCCCAAAGCTTTAGCAGCTCCATAGTTCTGTTTGAGTGGTGAAACCAGGTTGTGTGGGTTGGGGATCTCCAGGCAGAGGTGGCAGAGCCTCCACATGCTCAGCTCAGTTACTGTGCTGCTTCATCCCCTCCGTTTGGATTTTCTGGGGATTTGGAGCCCCCCTGACCTGCTGCACCTCTGTGTGCTCAACCTGACACAGCCCCGTGGGGACAAAGCTCATTAAGAGCCCTGCTGTGCTGACCATCCCCAGCTAATTACGAGCTGCCTCCTTAAATTTCCCTTGGCTTGTTTCTATTGGAGACGGGATTTGTCTCCGGTTGAGGCTGTCATTGCATTTCAATTCTCCTCTCCGCACACCGGGCTTTGGGTAGCAGTTTACATTTATTTTATGTTTTTGTTCCCCTCTTTTTTCTTTCTTTTTTTTTTTTTTTTTTTTTTTTTTTTTTTTTTTTTTTTTTTTTTTTTTTTTTTTTTTTTTTTTGGTCAAGTGCTTTGAGAGAAAAGTGTGATGGAAATATGGTGTCATTGTTATGATGATGAGGGGACTATTTGTGATGTGCCAGCACCCTTCTCGCTGGGATCGAACCATTTGGGAGCATCTCGACATCCCCCAGGTGGCATTTTGCTTCCACAAAGCCAAGCACTTATGCAAATACACACACATGGAAAGTGCCTGTGTGCGTGTGTGAGTGTGTGGGGATACATAGATCATGTGGGCGTGATTGGAAAGCAAATTCTATAAATAAATCCCATTATCTTATTACACTGTAATTTTCTATCATTATCTTGCAGCGTGGATCAGATGCATCTGTGAGTTGCGAGGAGAGCGAGGGGCTGAGAAGTGGCAAACTTTGCTGTCTAGCACAGAGATCCAGGGGTGGAGGAGATGGGAAGGGCTTGGGAATATCTGCAGCCCTCCCCGACCTTGCAGAGAATCTGAGCCCCCAAATCCCCGGGGATCAACCCCCATATCCTGCCTGTGCTGATCCCTCCGCGCCTGGGCCGAGCAGGGTTCCGCAGGGGATTTGTTTCAATGGTGAATCCATCTTGCTGATGGCGAAAAAAATTAAAACACAGTAAAAATCCACTGGCTAATTTTTAGTTCGAATGGATTTGGCTTCTGCTTCCAGCTGTAACTTCTCGTCCTGCCTTTGGCTGATGGATTAAAGAGGTTTGGCCGTGCCCGGTGTTTTCTCCCCGAGAAGGTTCTCGTGTGCTGTAATCAAATCACTCTCATTCTTCTTCCTGATAAGATAAAGAGGTGAAGCTCTTTAAGTCTCCCACTGTAAGGCATTTTTCCTGGCCCTCAGGTTATTTCTGGGCCTTTCTCTGCACTCTGGTCAATTTTTCAGCATCCTTTCCTTTTGCCAGGTGCATCCCCTGGGACCGACAGGAGTAGCTCAGTGCTGTCCCCAAACCCCGCTGTGCTCAAGCCGCCTCTCCAACCCCCAGGATGCTTTTCCTGGCTGCTGAGATTGAAAATCATGGATTTTTCTGACCCCAAGACCCCACTTTTTCCAAACAATCTGGCTCTGAACTGCCTAAAACCCCCAAAAGAGCTTTGGGACTCTGACTCGGAGTCACCATTCAGCAGAAAGATCCAAAAAAAGCCTCACTAGAAAGCCTCAGCCTCATTTGAAAACCAGCACCAAGCTTTGGGATTTTGATTTAAAACATTTTTGTCTAATCCTATTAGCCAAGAGAGGAGACAGGGCTCCTGAAATGACATTTTTATGTTTCTTTCGCTGTTAACTCCAGGCCTGCACTCAATTAAACAGTAGATGAGGTGGATCATTGTCATGGTGCCTATCGTGGATATGGTTTTATAGGGGTGGATGGGAGGTGGGATTCAGCCACTCTCACCTGGGATCTGGGATAAATGTGTGAACAATTTCCCATGGATTCTGCGCTGGGCTGATGCTTTGACCAGATGCAAATAACCCGTGAGAAGAGAAAATGTTTTTTTCCATAGCCAGAGAGATGCTGGGATCGTGGGTCTTGGGATGCAGACCCTGGGATCCTCACTTGGATCATCATTTCACCAACTTAATCATATTTTGGAGCTGTAGCCACATGGGATATTTGCACCTGAGATTTTTTTTGGCTGCCTTTGGTCTTGAACGAGTGAGAACCTCTTGGACTCTCTGCACAAAATGAACTTTTGGGAATGCGAGGAAACAGCTCGGTGGCACCGGGAACGTTTTGTATTCAGGGGATCAAGGTTCTGTTCCGCGGCTCCTGGAAATGAACATTTGAACAGCAGCAAATGCTGCGCCTGGAATGGCTGAGGTTCAGTCCCAGGTCAATGGCTGCATTTTCTCTCCATGAAGTGATCATTAATTTCAAGTTTACGGTTTATTGCTGTAAAGGACTTAAAAAAAAAGAAAGGCTGTGCCATCCATTGGGCTGGGCACGTGCTGCTTCCTCGTCCGGGTAAGCAGCGCTTTCCTGGCAGGCTCTGAGCCTCCCCAGCCACTTTGGGAGGTCTGGGAACGCCATTCCAGGGCAGCCTAAGAGATTTTTTATGACTCCGTGTGTTTATTGCATTCTGAGTCCGGCGCTGGAAGTGCCTGGTTTTACCGGTGAGGGGATACGGAGAAAACAGCCCCTATAAAACAGTTTAAAGCACTCCGAAATGTGCTTCAGACACTTCCCTGCTGGCTTTAGCTCCCAGCAAAGAGGCTGTTCTCACTGGAAAGCTGCTGCTGGATGTGAGTGGATCAGGTGGAGCTCCCAGGAGAACGGGAGGTGTGAAAATCCATCCAGCTCCCACCTTCCTGCCCTCCCTGACTCCCATCGCTGCCCACCGGCCTCGCCCAGGCGACCCCGGGAATGAAGGAGAAACCATCATTTCCAAGTTGTTTTGAGCAAGTTCGAATGCATCGTATCAAGACAGAGCCGAAGAGGCTCTTGGAGCATTGTCCCAGCCACAATTGCATCTTCTTCCCAAAAAGCTGGAGCCTGTGGATGGGCTGGGAGTGAGCCCTGGAGCTGTCTCAGGGTTTGTTGAACCACATTAGTTTGGTGATGGCAGCCCAAAGGCCCAGATTTGACACTAAAACCTGTTTCCCATTGCCATGTTCTGTGGTTCTGTGTTTCTCTGATTCTGTAATTCTGTGATTTTCCCATGCCCCTCGCAAGGTCTGCAGAGCCCCAGGGAAATGTCACCATCGGGGCAGCAAGTTGGACGTCTTTGGGCTGAAAACTCCCTAAAAAGAGAAGAAACACACCAATTTATCCATGGGGACCTGATGGATGGCCACAAACTCGGTGACTCCTCTCTTCTTTGGGATGATGAGTGGCAGTGAGGCTCCTCAGCATCCATCACCTGCCCCGTCCCTTCCCGCTGCCAAGCGCTTTGTACCTCGCCTGGTGGAGAAGATTTTGGAATTTGGCAGAGCCCGCAGCTGTTATGGGAAAGCTGCTCGTAAATTAAACCCTCATTTTTTTCCCTCTGTGGTAAAAACCTCTGGATAATCAGAATCTATCGCAAACCATCGTCCCCCCGACACCTCCAGACCAAAGGAGCTGAGGAGGGGTGGTGTCTTATGGGCTGCAATGGCCCAAACTCCTCCTCATTCCCTCAGTCCTTGACCATCGCTCATCACTCAGGAATCTCCTGCGGAGAAGCTAAAAGGGAGAAAAAGCCATAAAAACAACGCACAGGCTGGAAAATTTATTCTTTTAGTGAAGACGCAGTGTTGGATGATCCTACAGGCTGCGAGTTGTTACTTGGATATATTGATTTAAAGTATCTGTCGGGCTTGATTTTTAAAAGTGTGCTTGATTGCTGGCAGGTTTATAGGATTATGGGTTTAATTGGATGCCTGTATTTTACTGGATGTAAGTGGAATTTATGGCTGTGGTCTCTGCTGTGAGAAAAGCATCCCTCTGTCACCCTCCCTTCCACCAGCCGGTGGGTGGCAGAGGGGGCTCAGGGCAGGAAAAGAAAGTGAAAATCCATCCCAAAAAGGCTGCCAGGGAATTAAAAATGCCGTTATTATGGTTGCAGAGCCAATCCAGAATGAAGAGTCTCAGGAACTGAACCTACCTGTGAGCTGAAGACAAGGCACTTGTTAATTGCCTGATTGCACATTATTTTCGGAAGGGCTGATCTGCATATGCCAGATTTGCATAATGCAAATGTTCTGTGGGAATTGTAGCGGGACCTGAGCCGGGTGAAATGTTGGGGCTGGATGTGGTTGGGCTGTGTCCTTCCAGGGGAGCCTCCGAGTGTCTTCCCCGTGGTGCAGCTGGGTGGGAGCAAAGCCAATTAATCCCAGGAATTGATTAATCTGGAGAAAAGACAGAATGGAAGAGGAGAGTGATGGGAAGGGCTGGTAACAAATCTCACTGTCCTTGCAGGGCATGTCCTTGCCTTCAAATTCAGCCTCACTCCATCAGCTTTGCTCTGCTTTCCTGGCTGGCAACAAATTCTGCAAGGTCTCCTCTGGGGCCCTGGGAAAGTTGTGCCTTTCCATCCCTGCTGGGCTGTGTCAGCTCCTTGCAGTGGTTTCTGCCAGGGCACAGCTTCCCTCGCCCCAAACCCTCCCAGCTCCACCCTCTGTGGGGCACCTGATCAAAACCATGCGGTGGGACCCCAGCCTTGAGCTAAAGTGAGGATATTTCCGTGGCAGTCTCCCAAGGTGGTAATTCCCAGGGCAAAGGCAGACCCACTGAGCCGACAGCAACATTTCCCAAGCTCGAAGCGACCAGAAAATCTTCAAAGAGCCTCTGAGCCAGACATCTCTCCCGATCCTGAGCCTGGCCTCCCCTCCGGCACCGCTCCCACATCCTCTCCTTTCATCCTGCATAAGAACATCTCTCTTCCCGAAATGCTCTGGGGGGCCTCTTTCCTTCCATCTCCCCCCACCTGTTTCATGTCCTTTTAGAACTCTTAAGTTCTTTTTGCCTTCCTCGAGGCCTTGCCCAGGTCTCCCACCCCGCTGAGTCCTTCCCAGATGGACTCTGGTGACCTCCAAGGAGAGTTTGCTGCTCTCCTTGCAGGCTTCTTGTTTTTTCCCAGGTGCAATTTTTCTTGCTCACTTTTTGATGGAAAGTCTTTTCCTGATGGATAGAGCTAAGTCAATCCTTCCCCAATTCCTGCTGTCTTCAGCAGGGGAGAGGAGGCAAAAAAACCCTTTTCCTTTTGGTCTTCCATCACCTGCGTTTCCAATCACTCATGTCAGGATTTCTCTTCTCACCAGGATCTTTAATGAGCGCAGCCAATAAAGACAAACTCGTCTCTTCCAAGCACATCCAAACTGCAAATGTTTTTCATTTCTTGCTTTTTTTAATTGGAAGCCCAGAATGGTTTCTGTTGGAAGGGAATTTAAAGCTCATCTAATTCCATGGGCACCTTCCAGTGTCCCAGGCTGCTCCAAGCCCCAGTGCCCAACCTGGCCTTGGACACTTCCAGGGATCCAGGGGCAGCCACAGCTTCTCTGGGCACCCTGTGCCAGGGCCTCACTGCCCTCACAGGGAACAATTCCTTCCCAATGTCCCATCCATCCCTGCCCTCTGGCAGTGGGAAGCCATTCCCCCTCACCCCATCACTCCAGGTCCTTATGAAAAGTCCCTCTCCAAGCCTGAAGTCACCAGAACCCAACAGGAGCTTTTCCTCCATGGGATCACCACTGGAAATCCGTCTTCATTCCCAGCCTCCTGCATTCTGCCTCCTGCCCTCCCCACCCTCTGCTGTTGTCATGGAGGCTCAGTCCTTACCCCAAAAGGTGCCTTTTGGAGGTTGTAAAACCCAAAATGGACCTTAGCAGGGTGGTGAGAAAATTGCTGGAGCAGCCAAAGCATCATCTCTTGCCTTGGGCAACTTTATCCGGGCGAATTCCCAAAATTCTGCAGCACCCACTATGTGCACCCAAGGCAGAGAGGAGCTTTACATCACTTTCCACTGGACTCGGGGATGAAACAAGGAGTAAATGATGGAGAAAACATCTGCACAAGGGGGAGACTACACGTGGGGCTCTAATTAAGCTCAGCTCTTCTCAGAGATCCCTTACTGAGGGGGGGGCTGCTGACAAGGCCCCTCAGCAGATGGATCCAGGACCCTTTGCCCCCTTTGGAAGCTGTAATTTTTGACAGAAAGCCTGTTTATTTGGGGTTTAAACACTTCTCACTTTCCTCTGGGGATTTAATTGTCTTTTAAAGAAAAAAAATTACTAAATGCCTATCAAAAAATCACAAATCAAATCAGTCTCCTTTGGCTGAAATGGGTAATTTTGGGGGGGTTTTTCGGTAATAATAATTAATCATAAAACCCATTGGACATAAGGTATTATGGAATCCAACAGAGAGCAAACTTCCAGCTGGCAGGAGCTGGCAAAGCTCTGCAGGGAGCAAACCCTCAGTCACACCAGGTCTGGTCTGCTGTCGGTGTTGGGAAGAAAACACAGCAGGGATGGAGCTGGGATGGAGCTGGGATGGAACAGGGACACAGCAGGGACACAGCAGGGATGGAACAGGGACCCAGCAGGGACCCAGCAGGGATGGAGCTGGGACCCAGCAGGGATGGAGCTGGGATGGAGCAGGGACACAGCAGGGATGGAGCTGGGACACAGCAGGGATGAAGCTGGGATGGAGCAGGGACCCAGCAGGGATGGAGCTGGGACCCAGCAGGGACACAGCAGGGATGGAGCTGGGATGGAGCAGGGACACAGCAGGGATGGAGCAGGGACACAGCAGGGATGGAGCAGGGACACAGCAGGGATGGAGGCTGGAGCTCCCCTCTGGCTGGGCTGACACCTGTGAGCCCAAAGTGACCTGAGATTCAGTAGATTCCAGCCAACAGCTTCTGGCTGAGTCTGAGCTTTGCCTTTGGAGCTGGATTGATTTAATGACAAATCCATGGAGAGGTTCCTTTGGATCCCGGGAGAGTTAATGCAACCCGAAATGTGCCTCCATCCAAACTGGATCCAGCTGCTGCAGCTCCTGGCCCCTCCTGGATCCCATGGCCTGTCCATGATGCAGGAGAGTGGGAATGAAGAGGGATTTACAGAGGGGATCCCATGGAGGAAAAGCTCCAGTTGGGTTCTGGTCACTTCTTACACTGGGGACAGGTTTGGAGAAGGAATTTTCACAAGGGCCTGGCTTGAGAGGGTGATGGGGAATGACCCATCCTGGATGAAATCCAGCCCATCCCAGACTGAATCCAGCCCTTCCCAGACCGAATCCAGCCCTTCCCAGACCGAATCCAGCCCATCCCAGACTGAATCCAGCCCATCCCAGACTGAATCCAGCCCATCCCAGACTGAATCCAGCCCATCCCAGACTGAATCCAGCCCATCCCAGACCGAATCCAGCCCATCCCAGACCAAATCCAGCCCATCCCAGACCAAATCCAGCCCATCCCAGACCAAATCCAGCCCATCCCAGACCGAATCCAGCCCATCCCAGCCCAGCAGGACCCTTGGAAGGCTGTGTTGGTGCTGGGTTCAGGGCGGTTGGAGAGCGATTGGAGGGAGAGGTGAGTGAGCTCTCACACCCAGAGACTCATTATCAGACCGAAGTCCCAAAGTGAGGAGCAGCAGCTCCCTGGTTATTGAGTTTCCAGCCAGGAAGGGCTGGGATTTGCAGCCACTGGGATCCCTAAGGCCGCAGTTTCTCAGTGCTCCATGAGCATCCCGGTCAATATTTTGGTCACCTTCGGCTTTTCCAGGCTCCATCGGCAAACTGGGCTCCTGCTCCTCTGCTCTGGATCTGCTCGGGACACAGTGGGAATGGGAGGGTGGGAATGGAGTGGGAATGCCAGCGGGGCTGGAGGTGCTGGGGGAGACCCTGAGCTGAGTTCCTGCCCTTCTCCTGCACCAACCCCGCCTTGCTCCATGCGCTGCTTTTCCGACCTCACCTGTTTGCTCCAAGGAATTGAGGACAAGGAGTGGCTGCTGCCCTCTTCCCTTGGGAAATCAGAGCCACCCTTGGCCCAGAGCAAAGGCTCATGAGGGATGGAGGAACAGGAGAGTGAGGAAGGGGTGAGGTGGGATGGGATGGGATGGGATGGGATGGGATGGGATGGGATGGGATGGATTGGGAAGAGATGAAAAGAGATGAGACAGGATGGGACTGATACAGGACAGGATGGGATGGGTAACTGCCCTGAGGAATGCTGGAGGGGATCAAGAGGGATTTTCTCACCTTGAGTCCTGCCAGCCCCTTTGCGGGAGCTCTCAGGGAGCTGTGCAGAAGTAGCACCATCATTCTCCATGGCTTTCTCCCACCCTTCAGAAGGATTTTCCAGCTCCTCGGCTCTTAGTCCCACTCTCTCTCCCCCTCTCCCCAGTCTCTGGCACCCTGAAGGATGGAAATCGGGGGCCGAATCTGCCGTGGGCTCTGACACCACCGAGGTTGGTGGCCGAGCAAGGTGAAGCTGCAGTTTCTTCTTCTGTAAAGGTCAGGTGGCAGCAGGTGACACCCACAGGGGATCTCCACACCTGGCACGAGGGTGTCCTGCACTTTTTAAATTGATATTGATGCTCTAAACCCAATGTGGAGCAGGAATTGGGATCAGGAGGAGGCTGACAGGGAGTTTAAAGCAGGGAGGGACCCGGAGCCACGTGCAGGTTCTCAGCTGTATTTATGTGTGGCCATTCCCTCTGATCTCCCTGAGACAGAACAAACTGATCCCTGTGGTTTAGGGAATGCGATACCCAAATTGCAGACACAAATTTAAGTCTTTTCAATCTCCCATCCCTGTCCCTCAGCTCGGGGAGGTGCAGGGAGTCTCGCTGACTCTGTAAAGTTCCAGGAGCTGATGTGCCCAGCTCCGAGCAGCCTCATCTGTCTCGATGGCAGCAACGAGCCTGCAGGACCTTGGATTTATTCCCATTTTTTGGCAGGCATTGAAACTTTGTGCATCAAACAAGAGGCAATCCTGCCTCAGCACAATGGGGAGCACGGCACTCTGGGTGCCCTGGGACAGGCTGTTCCAAGGATGAACAGGGAAAGAGTCAATCCCTCACAAATTCACCCAGCTGGGCATTGGCCTTGCGTTAAAACCTCCCTTCCCTGCTTTAATGCAGCTTAATGACTTGTTTCCCCTCCTAATTGCTGCTTGGCTACCAGCAGCTCCTTCCATCAGGTTATTCCGCAGGATGCCTGGGTGTTTTCCTGCCAGGCTACAATTAATTCACAAACCACTGGAGTGCAGGAACAGTTTAAGTGGTCTCCCCACATCGCATTACCTTGCACTCCTCTTTGCTGAATAACGGCTCCCAGCCCATCTCCCAGGGATCCTGCCTTCCCAGGCTGGTTTCCCTCCAGCCCCTTTCCACTTCAATAATGTAAATGTTTAGATCAGGGCAGAAAATGCCGTTGTCACAAAGCTTCTTTTCTTTCTTGCATGGAAGATGTTGAGCAACCACCATTTCCCTGCTTCTTCCAGGTTATTGTGAGGAATGCAAGTGTTGGTGGGTGGGTCCCAAAGGCTGATGATCACAGGATTCTATGGGTTGTGATCCCAAAGGGAATTCAGCTTTCTAAGGGGAGTTTGAGGCCTGAAATGGGGAGTCTGGGACAATGCTCAGAGCAACTGAGGCCCAGGCCCTTCCCAGGATCATTCAGTCACAGAAAGTTTGGGAGGGAGGGAACCCCAAAGATCACTAAGTCCAACCCCTGCCCTGGGCAGGGACACCTTCCACAGACCAGGGCTTCATCCAGCCTGGCCTTGGACACTTCCAGGGATCCAGGGACAGCCACAGCTTCTCTGGGCACCCTGTGCCAGGGCCTCCCCACCCTCACAGGGAACAATTCCTTCCTAATATCCCATCTATCCCTGCCCTCTGGCAGTGGGAAGCCATTCCCTGTGTCCTGTCCCTCCAGCCTCACAAGTCCTTTTCCAACTCCCAGTGTGTCTTCCTTAACAATTGAACTCCCACAAACCCCAAGGCCTCTTGTGCCCACTGGAAGTTTTCCAGGCTGCTCAAATCAAGGGTTTCTTTAGAAATAAGTGTTGCTAAAATTGCGGTGTTGCTGCTGTCCTTGATTTGCTGCTCTGTGTGACACTTCAGCCTCGGCTCTGACGTCTCTGCAGCTCTGAGAACTCCCTGTGGAATTAAACACAGCCCTGTGGTCCTCAGGCATCCCTCAGTCACGGAACTGAAGAATACCTGGAGCTGGAAGGGGCCCACAAGGATCATCAAGCCCAGTGACCCACGATGGCATCAAGTAACATCTCCATGCCCAGCACACCTGGAGAGGAGGTACTGGACCCACACCTGGGGTTTGGGGGTGCAGCTCTCACTGCTGGGTCAGGCCCCTGCTCAGCAGAGAATCGTGGAGTCCCAGAATGGTTTGGGTTGGAAGGGACCTTAAAGCTCATCCAGTTCCATGGGCAGGGACACCTTCCACTGTCCGAGGTTGCTCCAAGACCCATCCAGCCTGGCCTTGGGCACTTCCAGGGATCCAGGGGCAGCCACAGCTTCTCTGGGCACCCTGTGCCAGGGCCTCCCCACCCTCACAGCAACATCTCCTGGGGAATGCTGATAACCAAGAGATGGGTCTGAAAAATCAAATAAACCCAAGGTCTGGAGCTTCAGTAGAGTCCCCCAGTGGTGGCCAAAATGGGGTGAAGTCGGCAGCACCATCAGTGCTGCGGCAAAGCCACTTCAGCCCTGCAGAAGCAGAAAGGAGCAAAGCACTGGGAAAGAGCTGCATCCTGCCTGGATCCCCCACCCTGCCCAGCTCTCTCCATCCCATCCCAAAGGCACTGAGGGATCAGTGCTGGTTCAGCCCCTTCCTCTGTGCTCCTGACCGTTGTCAGTGCAGATTCTCCAGCGGGGCAGGAGTGGAACCTGACTCACTCCCAGCCCCTGGGAGCCGGGCGAGCACAAAGGCGGCGGCCCCAGGAGCGGCTGCCGGAGCGGCTGCAAGCTCTGACTGATCAAAGCAACATTGATTACACGAGTTTTGCAAAGGTTTCTTTGCTGGGATGGTGCAGGGAGGCTTTCAAAGGGGCCAGCCTGTCAGGCACTGGATGGGGGATGCGATATTGAGGCCAGAGATCCTGCAATATTTTCCTAGATTAGAGATTAACGCGCTTCTAATTAATTTTGATGCCGTGTAATACGATAAAGTTGTGCCTTTTTGTGGTGCTGGGCTAGCTCATAATCCAATCTTTAATTATTATCTCTTGCTTTTAAAATAAAGAAAAAGGCTATTACGTTATAATGCCGGCCAGGCAGCGGCCGTCGGGAAGCCGAGGGCTTTATACATTGATGGAGGCTGTAAATTTAAAGTCTTTCTTTCCATTTAATGAGCTGGATTGTCTGAAGGATCTGACTGGCAAGAGGTTTGAAACCATAAAACCTCCTGGAGGCTGAGCACAGCCTCCCGACCTGGATATCTGGGGAGCGGGGTGGGGATGGGGCGAGATGCTGGCTGTGCCCTCATTGAGCTCTGCCAGTAAAGGCAAGGCTGAGAAAGAGCCACGGAAAATAATTCAAGGGCTGGGAAAAAAAAAAAAAATAAAATGCTTTAAAGTGCTCCATCTGCTTAATTTATGAAAAAGGAGACAGAGAGGTGACTTGATTACCATGTCTAAGTAGCTTCACAGGGAGAAAATACCAGATACTAAAGGGCTCTTTAAGCCCTCAGAGAAAGGCAGAATGGGAACAAATAGTTTAAAGGCAGCCACAGTGCAAAGTTAAGTGAGAAACTGCAATTTTTTCCAAAATATTGAGGATGTGAAGGCATCAGGGGAGGAGGGTTCTGCGAGGCTCTCGACATCTGTGGAACAAGAAGGGACGTCTCTCGAGGGGACACGTGCCAGCACCCAGCTCCCCGAGAGCTGCAGGGTGTAAATCCCTCTGGGCTTTGGGGTGCAGGAGCTCATCTTTGAAAAATCAGCCTGAGGACCCCGAAAGCATTGCTCAGCCTCTTCCCAAAATGCTGCAAGCAGAGCTTTTTCCATGCCGGCAATCTCCACCATCGAGAGATATTTGTCTTCATTTACCACCAAAGGCATCAGCAATCCTTTCACTTTGTTTTCTCCCTGCGAACAAACAAACAAAGCAACCAACAAAAAGCCTTGGCTCCTCAGGAAACTTTTTAGCAGTCATGAGGTGTCCAAGGGCCGCCTCAGATGGTGCCTGAGCCGTCTCTCGCTCCCTTTCAACGCTCGGTCTTCTGGGTATGCATTTGTTTGCTTTCGTTTTGCTCTCAAATAAAGTTGTAGCTTTGTTCTTGCCTTTCCAAACGCCCTTAGTATTCCCGGGGAAAAGCCTGGAAAGGAAGCTGCCAGCTCCCGGCAGCCTGACGGGAGCGGCCGCAGATCAGACACGCGATTCCCCAGCACTTCTATTCACCAACAGCAGCCCCTTATCTCCAGCTCTGCCCAGCTCCGGAGCAGCTCCCCTCGGCCCTGCTGCTCCCCTCCCAGTCAGAGCCGGGATTTGTGTAACCGGCTCTGCCCTAATCTCTCGCCTTGATCAGAGCTTCATCCCACTTAGCTCCCACCCGGCTGAATTTTTGACTTGATAAATTGGATGGGGATTTGGGCGGGATCTCAGGGCCTTGCAGGCTGCTCGTTGCTTGGCTGAACTTTGTCAAACACAAACCGGAGCGTGGCTGTCAGGGGGGATTTGGATCCTGCGAGTCAGAGGGAGCTGGAAAGGCAAAACCTGGCTCCAGTTGCAGGTTTTGTGCCAGGGTGTGGGACGGGGAGGCATCAGGCAGCCTTAAAGAGGAGAAGGAGCCTTCTTTGACCTTCAGTTCTACGCTGCCATCTCTGCTGGAGCCGTTTTGGAAGCCGGGGATGTTCGATGGAGCGCGGGGCTGATCCGGTGGCGCTGCTCGGGTGCTGAGTTATGGATGTGCCGCTAATGGCTCAGCCTCGCCTCCCGCGAACAGGGCTCCTGCTAAATTCCAATCTTTATCTCGTCCACATAGCCTGCACACGCTTATGTGCACATGGTACATCTAAATATTTATTTGTGGCACACCAGCAGAGGTCCTTTACCCCTCTATTTACTCTGCTTTGAAGTATTGATCTATAATTACCTGCGAGTATCTTGCCTGTAAACATTTCCCTGCAGATGTACTTATAAATACCACTTACCTCAACACCCCCTGCATTTTCACCTGTAAATATCCCTTGCCAGGAAAGGACCATGGCAAACTTCTTAAATCAGCGGGAGGAGGAGACTCCCCAGAACATTTTGTGCAGGTGGAGCAGAGCCCGGCCAGGCACAGGGTGCTGGGGTGGCTGGGGAAAGTCTGAGCCCATTTTGTGGTTTCCATCTGTTCCCTGAAGAGGTAAAAGCTGCTGTTCATTTTTTTCCTGTGGCTGACCTTCACTCCTGCCGCTTGGGAGGTCATCAGGAGTAATTAGAAAGCCCAGCAATATTCCAGACTTATTGATAATGGCAGTAATGTAGAGCAGCTTTCAGCCCTCAAAACATCAGGGGCTTTGGGGACCAGATGCTTGTGAGTGTCTATTAAAGTCATCTGCTCCAAACCAAGCACAAGCACCAGGAAGCTGAGCATGCCCAAGGGCTCCAGATGTTCCAGATGCTGGGACAGATGTTGGCAGAATTTCTCCTACGGTATCACAAAGGTCACAATCTCTACCAGCGAATCCTCCTCAGATATGGGGACAATTTCAATGATAATCCCTCAAAACCAGGTTCCTGAGCGGACAAAGCATCTTGGATGTGTTATGGAAAGAAATTTCTGGCTGAGAGCACCAGATAAAGCCCCAGAAGATGCCAGGCACTGGATCATCCTTGATAATGGAGGTTTCACCTGGAGAGGTGCAGCCCCACGAGCGGAGTTACTACAAAAAACGTTACTTTCCATCACCAGAAGAAAATCTGGGAGTCTTTTCCCAAGTGCCAAATGCGTGGAGGGAGATGTGAGACACTGGATGAGCGGGATGACCTTGAGGAAGGGCACAGAGGGTGCTGAGTGAGAGCAGCTACAGCTCATCTGTCACCTCTCTGCTCCAGCATCTGATGTGCTTTGGAAGAAAAATTTGGATTTGGGCCTTTGGAAAGATTTCTAACTCTGGAAACTAAAAATATTTGGAAAGGGGGAATATTGTCTCCATCCCTTCTGGCTTCATTCCTGATGTTTTCAGCTCTGCCCAAGTCCAGGTGAGATTTACCTTATGAGCAGCTCTGAGGGCACAAAGAAACCTTCACCAGGGTCCTGATGGCCACCCTCAGGAGGGAATCTGGCCTCTCCCTGAGGGAATTTGAGCAAAAATCCTGAATGGAGTCAGTCTGGAGGCCCAGAGCTGTAATCCAGGCTCCCCCCATGCTGGCACGGGACAGCCCAGCTGTGACTCCTGTTCTCTGGGAGCCCACATCCAATAAATTATGGAAAAACAAATTTTACTTTGACCAAACATTCTGCTTGGAAAGAGCTTGGAGATGTATCTGACGGGAAGAGCTCCTCTCCAGAAGAATGAGGTGCATCCCTCCTGCAACGCCAGGACTAAGCCAGACACTTTCACCTCAGCCCTTGGATCTCTCCATGCCTTGATGCTCTGCTTCTGAACTGCAGAAAAAAAAAAAAAAAGGAAAAAAAAAGAGAAAAAAATTCAAAAGTGTGGGTTTCCATGGAGACAAGAGTTCTGTTCTAAAATCTGAGGGCAGACAAGCTCTGGATTTGGTGTTTTGATGCAGATGCTTGGGTTTAACTTTATGGGAAGAGGTTGGCTCAGACTGGAGCTGTTTGGAGGGGCTGCTGTTTGATGTGGGGGGTGTTTTGCAGGATTTGGGGGCATTCTGTTGAAAAGGGGCAGGAAAACTCTCTTCAGCCCTTTACAAAGGAAAAACCCACAAACAGTGGGAATGGTGGAATCATCTGGGGCACACCCAGCCCCTCAAGGTGCCCATGATGGAAGATCCAACCTCCTCCTGATGGCAGCAGGCAGAAGATGTGTCCTCTCCTGGTCCTGAAGCACTGGAGAGAACAGGGATGGCTGGGCACAGGTGGGAGCTCCGGGCTGGAGGCAGTGGGGAAGGAGAAGGACCTTGGGCTGCCAAGTGCCTTTGCTTCCCACACGGCTGCTCTCCAGGCAGGAATCTCACAGGCTCCTTAATGATGTGTTGGGTTCTTCACTCCCGTGAGCTCTTGATACTTTGGGGCTTAATTGATTGGCTTTTCATGGGCTTGATTGCAGCAGCTCCGAGGAATCGGGAGCGAGCAGCAGAGGGTGACAGGAAACGTTAGCACTTCATTTGGAGAGCCCGGCTAATGATTTGTGTGCGGGCAAAAACCGGGAATTAATTCTCAGGGAAGAAATCCGCTTGGAGGGAAGTGAGGCACCAAACGTGCTAACGACCTGCCCTGGCAGGTGCTGCCCCAGGCCTGGCCCCTCGCAGGGTTCTGAGCAGAGTGGTTTGGAGCCAAACCGTGGGGTGGGATGCCAGCCCTGGAAACTCCTTCCAAAACATCTCCGTGGGGCTTCCTGTGGCTTCCCAAGGTTCAGGAAGAGCGGGCAGGCTGCCACCGAAAATCAGTGAGGGAGTGAAACTCCAGCAGAGCCATGGATAGCTTCATTAATTTTTTTTTTAAGATAATTTTTATATTGAATAGGGAGGCAGTGAAGAGAGAAGGTGGAGGGTATTTGTGGGAGGGCTGGGTGGACAAAGCCCTTCCTGGTTCATCAGTCATAGAATAGGATAATGAAATAATTTAGGTTGAAAAAGCCTTCAAAGATCATCGAGTCCAACCATTCCCCAGCACTGCCAAAGCCACCACTAACCCACGTCCCCAGGTGCCACATCCACACGGCTTTTAAACCCCTCCAGGGATGGTGATTCCACCCCTGCCCTGGGCAGTTTCAATCCTTTCCATGAAGAAATTTTCCCTGAAATCCAATCAAAACCTCCCCTGGTGCAACTTGAGGCTCTTTCCCCTTGTCCTGCCCGTTGTTCCCTGGGAGCAGAGCCCGACCTGCCTCGGCTACCCCCTCCAGTCAGGGAGTTGTGGAGAGCCAGAAGGAGCGATGGACATCAGGGCATGGGCGAGGGCAGGGAGAGGGGTGAACGCTGCGCCTCTGCACAGCCCCAGGGTGCAACAACCCCCAGGAGAACCTGCTACAGAAATGTGCAGCCCCTGAGACTCTGAGCCCCTGGCAGTGTCCAAGGCCAGGCTGGATGGGACTTGGAGCCACCTGGGACAGTGGGAGATGTCCCTGCCGTGGCAGGGGGTGGGACTGGATGGGCCTTAAGGTCCTTTCCAACCCAAACCAGTCTGGGACTCTGAGATTCTCTGGGGCTGTCCCTTTTTCCTCAGCACATTTGTAGCTTCTTGCTGGAGATCCAGGAGTCCTCAAAGCCATCCCAGATGCAGAACTGGCTCCTGCAAAAGGCAGCTTTGAACCCCCTGCTTTTATTCAGGGATCCCAGCCCTACATGGGAAAAAGTTCTCCCAGGAGGATTTACTCCTGGATTTCCTCCTGGTGCCAATCCTGAGAGCAGCCGGGAGAAAGGCAGCTCTCCTGAACTCGGCCTACAGTGGGAATATGAATGTTTTGTTTCAATAACATTTAACAGCGATTGCCTGGGCGACCTCTGCCCTGCTGTGATTAAATATTAATATTCTTCTAGTCTGGGCTCCTGCTCTGCTTTTCCTCCTCTGGTTTCTAAATGAAGCTGCCCGGCCTTGGCCTTTCTTTGGAGCACGGGGACGGAGTACGGATGAGGCACGGGAAGCAGTGCTGGATCCAAACACCCCAATCAAAGCTCCGAGCTTTGCTCTGAGATTTACAGGGAAAAAAAAAAAAAGAGCTGGACTATGAAGTTGCTGAACTCAGGGGAATTTAATAACACTCAGCCACCAGCAAAGCGATTAAATGCCGGCTCCTAATTCCGTAAGTGGCTCGCTGATGGTTTCCCCGGCTGCCGGCGGCACAATGGGACTATCTGGGAACGGGCCGCGCGTTATCGCATCCGCCCGGCAGGAGCAGGGCTGCGGCTGGAATGAGCTGCTGGCATTTCTGCAGCGGTGATGGAGGGATGAGGGACGAGGGCGGCAGGTTGGTGGCTTTGGGGTGTTTGGGGTTTTTGAGGGGCTTGGGGGTCTGGTTGGCTTTGGGGTATCAGATGCAGGGAGAAGGGGTGTGGGGCTGGATGGAGGATGCTCCCAGGGGAGGAGGGGGAGGAGGAAGGCAGAGGGAGGAGTGAGCCTGGCTGAAGCAGGGCTGTGCTCCTGCTCCTGTTCTGCTGCATGGTTTCAGCTTTCAGCTTTTGACTCAAAATCAGCTCCATTTTGCCTTAAATTTCACTTATAAGGTGTACAGATAAGAAATTCCACTTCAATTGTACTTTTTGCTCTAGACAGTGCAATGTTCCTGTTGCATCGCCCTCTAAGATTTTTTTTTTTTTTTTTTTTTTTTTAAAA
>VZTJ01002349.1:81360-138647 GCA_013397795.1 Orthonyx spaldingii | reverse complement strand
CCGTCCCGTCCCGTCCCGTCCCGTCCCGTCCTGTCCCGTCCCGTCCCATCCCATCCCATGGATCCCATCCCATGACTCCGTCATCGCGGAGCAGCAGGAATGGGGATGGGGGATACAGACTGCCTTGGGAGCAGGGATGGAGGATACAGGAATGGATTCAGGCTGCCTTTGGAGTGGGGATGGTGGATCCAGGCTACCTTGGGAGGGGGTGGTGGGTGCGGGTGCCTTGGTATCCCAGCTCCAGGGAACGGGGCTGGAGTCACCGAGGGGCTGTGACAGTGCTGGGACAGAGGGCAGGGACATCGCTGGCACCCTCTGTGGTAGGAGGTGTCCTCAACACTATCATCAGCAGGGTCAGAGTGACCTTACCAAGGGTTTCTGAAGATCCTGGAGAGCCTTGACAGCCTGATCTCCAAAATGCTCATTCCCAGGCATTGACACGTCCTCATCTGAACACATTCCAGCCCCAGATATTAACTTGGTCCAGCCTCATTACCCACTCCCTGGCACACGAACATCTTTGTGTGCATCCCAGCCAAATCGCCTCCCTCCCCCTCCTTTTGCACTAATTAACGCCACCCCCAGGTATTTGCTCTGTGGATGGATCCATCTCCCTCTCCGCTGCAGAACCTTTCCATCCCTGACAGCAGGAGCCCAGCCGTGTGCCCAGACTGATGTCACCACGCTCCGAACACGGTGTCCTCTCGTGGAGCACTGGAGCACAAAATGCAGGAATCGTGCTGCGGAACCGGGCGTGCCTGGCCAGTGTCACTCCTCTGGCAGTGAAGGCCGCAAGAGCTCCTTGACCTTGACCATTGCCTGCTCATCTGCTCCTCCTCGGAGACCTCTGCTCCCAGGGAAACTGGGAAAACCCTTCTGCCCAACGCTGGTGTGATGGAGAGAGCATCTTCTCTCTTGCACGGGTGCTGAGCCTGGGTTTGCAAACTCTCCTTGCCTCCAAAAGCAGCTTAAACATTTCAGCTCTCAAGTGAAGGGCAGCTGTCACCCAGCACAGCGTCGAGGAGGTTTAAGTCAACCCCAAACCATCCTGACCCACTTCACTCCCTGTAGTCAAGGAGATTTTTCCTCTTTGGAAGAAAAGAGATGGCACTGGAGGGCCTGATTCTCATTTACACTTCAGCTGCTCTTAACATAAAAGTGCTCTGGGAGCTGCGTTTGCAGCCTGGAGAGGCTGCAGTGGAAATGAGGATCCAGCCCTTGAGCTGATGAGATGCTCAGCACCTCCCAGAACGGGCACGGAGTCGGAGCATCCCTTCTCCACAACAGCCCAGGTGCCAGCGCCCGGGGCAGGGGATCCCAAAGGACCCAGCTGAGACCCACTGGGCTTTTTGAGGAAGCACCCACACCCCGAAAGACCGGCCCGGTGAGCTGCCTACCCCACTGCCAGATCCCACAGATCCAGGCAGGGATGAGCATCACCCTGGACCGGTTCCAACCCCAGTGGCAGCCAGTTTGCATCAGTCCTTTGGCACTGCCCACACTGCGAGGGCTTTGTCACAGAACCATAGAATTGATTAGGCTGGAAAAGATCTCCAGGATCACCAAATCCAACATTTAACCTCCCACTGCCAAGGCCACCTCTCATCCACGTCCCAAGTGCCACATCTACCTGTCATTTAAATCCCTCCACAATCAGTGTCTCCACCACTGAGGGAAGTCTGTTCAACACATTTCTGATGAAATCCAGGCAGTCATGCTGACAACGAAATGGCTTTGACCAACTGGAGAGGAAAGAAGTCCCCCAGACCCTCCCTGCCCGAAGCATTTTGTTGAAGTCCTGGATTTGGGGGTGTGCATGCCCAAAATCACCCTCCCACACACCCAAAATGAAGATTTATGGAGACCTCCAAGTTTCTAAACCCAGGCTCATCTTCCCACAGGTATATCCAGGTGCAAAGGGATGGGAATGTCTCGTTTGAAGGAGCTCACCCAGCTGTGGCCGTAGATGCTCGTCTGGGCCACGGAGGCATTTGGGGGATGCAGAGTTAATGGGAATGAGCATAAAGCACTGAGGATGCTCCTGAGCGGAGACGGATCCCACCTGTGCATATTTATATCTGTGACAGCAGCAACCACACGTTGTCTTTACGTTGCATAACTCCAGAACTTTCTCTGAATTTATCCCAATAAACCAACCCCCCTCACCCACAGTTCTGTTTATAGCTCGGTGACAGGGGTGTGTCCCTACCTCTGTCCCATCCTTCCCGCGGCTGGAAGCTGCTCGGAGCTGCTGCAAACCCTCCTGGGCTTGGGGGGAACCCCAGGTGGGCTTTTCATGGAGCTGCTTTGCTCACCACCACGTCATGGATGGATTTCCTGATGGGAAAATTGGGAATAAGGTGTGAATCTGTGCAGGGAAATTGGGAATAAAGGAAAAACCATGGCCTCAAGTCAATCCACTTTGAAGGGGGTTTTGTGATCAATTTGTGCATCTGCTGGAAGTGATGTTTGAGGAGGACCAGAGCAGTGTGAATTCAGGATTATGTTAATGAGATGAATAATTCCAGGTTAAAAAAGAATTAAAGAGCAGCAAACCTTTGAAAAACGCTGAGCTGCTCATGCCGCTACCTCTGAAGTGAAAGGCTTTGTTTCACAAATGCCAAAACATTTTGCTGCGCTATTTTTGAAAGCTCTGAAAAGCTTTTTCCCCCCTTTTCCTTCTCTCCAAAAGGTGAACCAGAAGCTGAATTAATTGACAAAGCCCAGCCAAAGGCTCTGTTTCCCTGGCTGCAGGAGGAAGCTGCCACGTGGGTGAGCCACGATGGGTTTTGTCTCCCTGCTTACCCCGATGCTGATTTTCCCTCGCAGCGTTCCCAGCTCCAAACCTGCCAGGCACAACTCCTGCTGCTCCAGCCACAGCCTCAGCTGCAAGTCCTTCAGCTGGTCCTTGTCTCCATATGAATAATATATTTTTTCTCGCTACATGGGGGAAAAAATAAGCAGTGGGAGATTTATTTTCCAAAAAGACGCAGAGCCTCTTTTGTCTCTGTCTGAACAGCAAGAGTTACATTAATGAAAGATTATGGAATAACCACAATCTTATTTTTCCTTTTAATTGTCCCACCTGTGTTTAAAGCTGTTGTTGGGATAAGGCATTGAGGGTTTGTCACAGGGAATAAATCTGCCCTGAGGAAAGGGAAGTGGGGCTGAAGGGGTGGTTTTACCTCTCTGCTGCCTCATTCCAAGCCAATCCAAATTAAAACAGTGCTTCCAAATTACTTCCTGGCTAATTCCACTCCAGGAGAATAAACTGGAGCCAGGGACAAGCTGCGTGGCTGAGAGAGGTGATTTTGGTGCCATGCCCCCTTAACTCCACCGTGACGCCCAGCTGAAGGAGGAGAGGGCCCTTACACCCTTTGCCTGACACAAACTGACTTTGGGAGTTCCCCTGGAGATGCCAACGGCTTTTCCCTGCTCCAGTCCCCATCTGAGCTTGTTGCATCCTCCCACCTCTCCTTTGGTCTTCTGTAGGGAGAACTTGTATTATTTCCATGTTCCACACAATTTATTGCATTACAGCTTTAGCATTTTCCTGAGCTTTGCCCCTTCCCAGGGCTGAAATACCCCCCAAAATCCAGCTCAGCTCCCCCAGGTCCCGGCAGGAAACCCATGCCTTGTTTTCCCTAATGCAAGACAAAAAAAATCCCCAAACCCAATAAAAGAATAAAAAACCCCAGCCACGTTTCCTCCGAAGGAAATAAAACCACTTGCTGTATCTTTATATATCATAAAGGTGCCGGGAAGGGCACAAACACCATTTTTATTTTTTAGGTTTGCAATTCACATTTAACCTGGAGCCATCTGTTCTGTGAGCAGCTTGGCAGTTCCAGGGCTGAGATGTTCCTCTGCACGCGCGGCGCTCGCTCCAGCTCACTCCATTTTCCAGCTGCTGGAGGGCAGGTGGCTCCTGGCTGCTCCCTGACGAGCCCACGGAGCTCCTGGATGGGATTGTTTCCACCCCCGCCAATGCCCCCAGCCCCAAAATGCCTCTGGGAACAGCCAGCCGTGAGCTGCTGTCATTGTTCAGCACAGAGTCCCCAGATTTGGGGATTTGTGGTTGTTTACGGAGGTTTGAGCCCTCCAGAAGCTCTCCATAGCTCACACCTTCTTCTGGAGGAGTCTCCAGTGTCTAGGGAAGGCTGGCCTTGCAGTGCTGCCTTCCTCTCCACGCAGCCTCTGGAGCATCTTCTCCACTCCTTTCCTCAGGAAAGATATTTTTGGGGCTGGTCTGTGTCACTGGAAATCAGGTTGGAATTGGGCCCCAGGGCTAAAAGCTCAGATGAAAATGTTTGTTCCACATCTCCTTTCCCAGCTGGAGGCATTGAGATGTGCAGAGATTTTATTCCAGGCAGCTCCTTAGAGGGCAAAATGCCTGCAAGGAGACATCTCATCCCTTCCCTCATCTCCATCCCCTCCCCTGAGGTCATTGGTCCTTCCTTGAGCTTCACTGAAGCACGAAGCCACCACCAGGACTTTGTCCTGTTCCAGTGCAAGGCCGCCCTCAATGAATCCAAAAACTTTTTGGCCGTGGAGAGGGACAACCCCCAAATTTCCCAAGGGCTCTTGACCACCTCCATGACAGCTTTACAATGGCTTGGCCCGCAGAATTTTGGAATCATAGAATCATGGAATCATAGAATCAAGAGTCATGGAGTCATGGAGCCAGGGAATCATAGAGTCATAGAATCATGGAGTCACAGAGTCATAGAATCAAAGTCATGGAATCATGGAATCATGGAGTCATGGAGTCACAGAGTCATAGAGTCATAGAATCGTGGAGTCATAGAATCATGGAATCATAGAATCAAGAGTCATGGAGTCATGGAGCCAGGGAATCATAGAGTCATAGAATCATTCAGTCACAGGGTCATAGAGTCATAGAATCATGGAATCATAGAATCATGGAGTCATGGAGTCACAGAGTCATAGAGTCATGGAACCATAGAATCATAGAGTCATGGAGTCATAGAGCCATAGCATCAGAGTCATGGAATTGTGGAATCAGAGAACCATAGAGTCATGGAATCATGGAATCATGGAGTCATGGAGTCATAGAGTTACGGAACCATGGAATCATGGAATCGTAGAATCATGAAGTCATGGAGTTCTGGACTCACAGTCATGAAATCATGGAGTCATGGCGTCACAGAGTCATAAAAGAATCATAGAGTCATAGAATCATGGGATCAGAGAATGATACGGTCATAGAGTCATAAAATCATAGAATCATAAAATAAATCATTGAATCATAGAATTACAGAATCATAGAGTGGCTGGGGTTGGAAGGGACCTTAAAGCCCACCCAGTTCCACTCCCTGCCCTGGGCAGAGACACCTTTCACTACCCCAGGTTGCTGAGAGCTCCATCCAGCTTGGCCTTGGACACTTCCAGGGATGGAGCACCCACGGCTTCCAAGACACAACACCTGAAGGTGCACACGGAGAAGAGGTGGCCTGGACATGTCCCCAAAAGCAGGCCCAGGAGTGTCCCTGTCCCACGGAGACCTGTGAGCTCCCCCTTACACTGTGGATGTGCAGGGAGACGCAGCCCCTGCCATTAACGGGCATCGCTCATTATTAACCAATAACCCTTGGATTTGTCAGTATTTGGGATTAGCTGAGCACACATGGAAGGAAAGGGAAGGGAAGGGAAGTGTCCCCAGTGGTGCCTCTGCCTCTCCTGGCTCCACGTGCAGGGCAGAGCCTGATAATTTATTTATCCGAATGCAGGCAGCGCCAGAAGGACACGGAGCTGAAGGGGGAGCCTGGGTGGGTTATTTTCATTTTTATGTCTGTTAATGTCCATTAATGTCCATTAATGCAGCATCACTTTTACCCACTCACTCCTTCTCCTCGCTGCAAAAATCCCTGCCCATTTCTCCTGCTGCAGACACAAACCCGGGCTCGGGATCGGCTCCAAGCAGTGAAAGTCTTTAACGACCCTTAATTAAAGGGGGTTTGGGGAGCAAGGGCTGAGGAGAGGTGACAGCAGGAGTGGGTCCCTCTGTGCCTGGCTGTGACCTGCTGATGCTGCTGGGGCAGGGCAGGTTGGTACCACCGGGATTCACTCCCGGGAGGTTTCCTCATGCTCTGGATACTGATGTCAATTGGACTGATGGGCACACAGGCACAGAGCAGAGCTGTGGGGCTTTGTCTTTGGTTAGCTGGGAAAAACAGGCTCTGTTTCCAGCTCTGAGCAATTCCTGGGCACGTGTCCAACCCCAAATCCCAGCACTTGCATGCTGGACCAGAAGTTTTTGGACATGAAGCATCACTTTTGGTGTGATGGTTATGTTTTTACTTGAATGCAACATTAGCTTTGACAAATATTCCACAAGAACAGCTGGATGCTGATGGTTTCCTTTGTGCCCATGGATATTTCCATTACATGAAACCTTTTTTTCTGCACATTTTGGGTATTTTGTCCTCAAGATGTGACTTTCCACCTTGATTTTGGTGACAGAGGAAGAGTTTCTTTTTCTCCCCATATTTTTTGTTCCTAATTCCTCAGTTTTCCCTCCTGCAGCACTCTTGGAAAAGCCCTTATGGAGACAAATCTCTGTGCTGCCCACATATGGCTCCTACAGAGCTCAGAAATGCTCTTTCTCTGTGGCTGCAGCAATAAATGTGATTGTATTTGCTATTGTATAGAAATGTTGTGTTATCCCATCGTTAGAGCCACGAGGGGAATGCAGAGGAGCTGTGCTGCAGGTGGGGGGACATTGAGTCTGGGGTTTATGGTGGCTTGAGCCACCCCCTCTTTGGGATTCAGAGCACTTGGGGAGCAAATCTTCAGCACTCCCAGTCTCCCTCTGTGGGGTCAATCCACATCATGGCAAGCAGGGAGCTCTCATTTTAGTGAGGCAAACCCATCCATGTTCTGGGTGTTCACCTAAAAGTCGTTCCTTGAAGCGGGATGACTTTGCACCTCTGCTGTCCTCTTCCTTCATCCTGGTGGGATGGAATGGATCCTGCCTGTGCTGGAATGCTGGATCCTGCCTGTGCTGGAATGCTGGATCCTGCCTGTTCCCACTACTGCAGTGCCTGCCACATCCAAGCCCCTTCCAGCTCTTCGGTGCGTGGTCCTTGATGAAACCCAAGCAGGGGCAGATGGACAAAACCCAAAGGATCCCATCTTTCAAGCCCCTTCCTGTGGGGAGGATACAAACTCCTGGAGCTGTCCACCTGGTGGGTGGTGGAGTCCGGGCTCAGGGGCTTGGGGCAGCTCTGATGAACCCACTGTGCCCACCAGGAGAGGGGCAAAATGCCAGTGCCAGGAGGGAGATCCAGGAACCAGGGGAGATGGAAGTGCCCAGTGTGGGGTGGAAGTGCCAGGAGTGCAATGGAAGTGCCAGGGGAGGGATGCAAATACCAGGAGGGAGATGGAAGAATCAGGATGGAGGTGGAAGTACCAGGAGGGAAATGGAGACAGGAATTGGGAGATGGAAATAGGAATGGTGAGGAGCAAATGGGAATGGGGAGGTGCAAATGGGAATGGTGAAATGGAAACAGGAATGCTGAGGTCCAAGCTCCAGGGATGAGATGGAAACACCATGAGGGAGATGGAAACACCCAGAGAGATGCAAACAGCAGAGGTGAGATGAGAGGGCCACCAGGGAGAAGATGGAAGCCCCAGGGGTGAGATGGAATTGTCAGGAGTGAGATGGGAGGACCAGGAGCTTTTCACCTCCTCCTTGGATCTGGGTCACAGCTCGAGCCTGCTGCCCTTTGGAAGGTTGCCCAGAAATCCATGCTGGAGCAAAGGCTCATTCCCAGCCCCAGAGGTGCAAGGTGAAGCTCTCTCCATCCCAGCAGCCCCTCCCTGGGCTCACAGAGA
Source organism: Orthonyx spaldingii (assembly GCA_013397795.1). NCBI lineage: Eukaryota > Metazoa > Chordata > Aves > Passeriformes > Orthonychidae > Orthonyx > Orthonyx spaldingii. The sequence goes on along the minus strand of VZTJ01002349.1, from coordinate 130,790 downwards.
GGCTTTGGGGCCGCAGCCGGATCACGCGGCTGAGGCAGAGGGAAGTCTGGGCTCCGGGCAATCCTGGGAAGAGGCACAGAGATAAAAGCATCTCCTGCTTTCCTTCACAATTCCCTGAAATCTGTGCACGTTGAGTGCTTTGATATGGGAGCAGCAATATCAAACACATCCTGGATCGGCTGGAATATGGCCAGGGAAAAAAGGAAAAAATAAAAGAAGAAAGTAGAGGTGAAAATCCCTGTGAAGGCAAAGCAAAGAGCAGCTGAGATTAATAAATTAAAAATACAGAAGTCACCTTTGTCCTTCAGTGTCCTGGCTTGGACTGAGCGATGGGGAAAATTCCCTCTGGTTGTGCTCAGGGGGGTGAAAAGCTGCTGATTTACAGAGCCAAAGTGCAGCTCTGCATCCCGGTAACGGCTCCCAGGGATCCAGCCAGGATGCAGAACACTGCCGGCTCTCTGGAGTCCTTCCCAAAGGTGAAACATCCACACTTGGAGGGCAGCAGATTCAGAGGGAAGTGCCAGATCAATTCCACTGCATCCCTGGCTTTGGGTTGTTAATAAAGAGAGGGAGGGGAACGGCATCGGAGCAGCTGCCGCGTGCGCGGCCTGACCTGACGATGCTAAAGAGATTATTGAAGCCTCAGGAATTCGGTTAGGGCTGGAATTGGTCAAATCAATCATTGCAAACCAGGTCTTCGATGATCTCTGCCCTCCTTTATTTGGTTTAGGCATTGCTCACGATGGCACCGGGATTTTAACAAACTCTTATGCAAAACCCTGGGCGTTACGTGCAGGATTCCTCTCTTGTAATGAGACATTACAAGTTCCCTTTCTAACCCAAGCAAGACATTTCAGGTTTCTTTATTGCACAGGGGGACCTTTCCTGGTTCTTTAACAAAGGCATGAACTGATATATTTTTATTGATTTTCTTGTTCCTGAAAAACAGATTTTCGATAAAAACCTCTTTTACTTGTAAGCCACAAAAAAAGAGAAAGAGAAAGCGGCCAAAACGCTGCAGGGGGAAATGTTATGAAATATCAAGGAAAACAAGTTTCTATCATGTTTCTGATACTTTCCAAAATGTTTCTGTTTTGCTAAGAAGCAGGAAAGGCAGTTGGGGATCGAACCCATCCTATCTCTTTTTTATTCAGTGTTTTATTTGGATTTCGGAGTTGAACTCTGTCCTATCCCTCCAGCTGCATCCTCAGAGGGTTGAACCCCTTTGTTTCCAGCTGGAACGGGCTCTACCACAACATGAGGTTTTGTCCCCAGGACATCACAGAAACACATCCCACCAGGAGTATCCCAAGGCTGGCAGGAACCACAAGGCCTCTATGAGCTACAAACCCTGGAGAAAAAGCATTTATTGCCCTTTCTTTGCTATGATTTTGAAAAAGCCTTGGCTGTTTGCCTTCTTTCAGGCAGGATGAAGATGTAACATCCCCAAAAACTCTGCTTTTTCCTCCCCAGGCTGTGTTGGATGTCTGCAAACCTCGCTGTGCTCCCACCCACTGGCTTTTTCCCCTTTGAAAATTTCAGTTTCAATAAACCATCTCCTTTTTTTGGGAGGGCAGCAAACCGAGGGAAAAGTGGCTGGTGGCACTGGGATGCTCATCCTTTCCAGGCTACTGCCACCAGCTGCATCCCAGGGACACAGACCCTGCAGGCCTAATTGAGGAGGACTTTTATTTCTCTGTGGTGGGAAACGGGAAAAAAACTGTGCTAATCCACCCTTTTCCATGTTAAAGCACGATATTGGATGTGTCCATGGGGGATGGCTGATTTTTCTGGAGTCTCCATGATGGAGGCTGCTGGGCTGGGCTGCTCCTCACTTTGGGGGCTCTAAGGAGTAAAGGGAAAAGGAAAAACATCAAATATCTGTGTGGTCCTGGGCTGCCATGGCCAGGAGCTGCCTCTACCACCCAGAAAATTCAGACAGGTTTTATTTTTCTTAGACAAAAATATAATTCCCATATTAAAAGCGTCCTTTCAGGTGATGGAGAGGCAGAGTCTGCTGGAGCTGGTTGAGGACCAACCCAAAGGCTCAGGCACACCCAGAGGGTGAATTTGCTCCCGGCTCCCTGTCTCCAGCCCTGCTTTGGGAAAATATTTCTATATTTTCGTTAAGACTGGCCTGGGAGCTGGGCTGAAACTCTCGTTAGCAGAAGGAAATGCTACAGCAGAACTCTCGTTAGCAGAAGGACAACGGGAAGAGCAGGACAGATTTCCCACCCCTCAGGTGGAAACAAGCACATGGAGGTAGATACAAAACATGTAACTGAAATGCAGATAAATGCTAACACAGGGAAAACACACCTTGGGTGCTGCAGGGTGAAGCTTTGGGGGTGTTTTCCCCCAGACCAAGCCCCGTTTTCCCGCGGGGAGGAGAGGGGGCTCTGAAGGCATCGTTCAGACAAGACCCGGCGGCGCCTCCGCGGGCTCTGAATAATCCAGAGGCTGCAAAGGAAACCTTCGGCAGGCGGTCACCCTCCAGCGAGCCCGGGATGGGGTCGCTGGGGCTGCACGGAGCTCTCTGAATTGAAGCAGTGGAGTGTGAAATAGGAATTACTGACAGCTCTTAAGTATATCAAGAGAACAGCCCTATTCCTTAATACAGAGCTGCTAATAGACATCTAAAGACCTATAAAGCAGACAATTCCTCTATATCATCCTAGTTAAATCAATGTACTTATATTACTCTCATCATTTTCCCTTTAACGTTTATTACATTTTGCCACTGTAATTTATTTTTTCATATCCATCAGCCGATTAAAGACTTTATTCCGAAGATACACACACAGCCTTGTGACCTACTTGAGGCTGACCGAGGCCGTTAAGTAAAAGCAATTTGGTGGAGGAGGTTGGAGGAGGTTGGAGGGGTTTTGCCCTCCCTCTCTCCCTGGTTTTTTGCCCTTGCACGGGGAGCACGGGAGATGGGAATGTTGGGCTATCCCGACACCAGCACGGATTTGTGTCCTTGGGAAGCCTTGAGCAGTTTTTATTCGATTTCAAACCGCCCGTGTCATGCCTGGACACCTGGAATATCCCGAGCTCGTGGCTGTGCCTTCCCAGGCCAGGCGAGAAGGGCTGGGAGGCCGTTTGAGCTCCCAGAGCTGTTCCCCAGTGGATCCATCACCTCCCCAGCATCCCCAGTTTGTGCCGGGAGCAAGGAGCAGTTCTGGAGTGCCATCTATTGATGCCGGGCCTCGGAGGTGCAGGAGAGCTCCCGGAGCTGGGCAGGATCCTGTTCCCTCCCAGACACCGGGTTCTGCCCAGCCCAGATTCCCTCTGCTCTGGCCAGGCCTGGACCTGCCTCCTCCCGAGCTGATCCCTGCTTTGGCCAAGCTCTTGCTTTTTATTCATTCCTCTGCCTGAATTATTTAAACATCCCCACTTAGACTTTTATGTGTCCGGAGCCACTCCTCTTCCTCCATGTCTAAATAATTTCTCCCTTGGGAAAGAAAGGAATAAATTATTTCTTTCACCGTTTGGGCCTGTGTGCACCCAACACTCCCATTTTATTGGATTTATTGCCTTTTTTCCTCCTTATTTTTTGGCAGAGGGATCATTATTATGGTATCAGTATCAGGACAAGTTTTTCCCCAGTTTTCACATGATGCCAATAAGGAGAAGCAAAGCAGTGGGATGTGGAGAGCTTCAGATACCTGGGGGGGTGTTACTGACCACGAGGAAATAGAAGGAGACAAAATGCTGAGTAAAATGATTGAAAATAAGATGGAATGCCTGAAAGCAGGAAGGAATGCCTGAAAATAGGAAGAAGTGTCCCCAAATAGGAAGAACATGCCATAATCTCACAAGGAAATAAACCCCACATGAGGCAAGGATTAGCAAACCCAGAGCTTTTACACCTGGGGCTGTTGGAGGTGGCTTTCCATAAGGAAACAGCGGAGCTGGGATGCAGCAAGATCAGCTGCTGTGAGCTTTTTAATTGTATTTATTATTTATCATGGACATTTATGGCTTTTTATCTATTGCTGTAAATAAAAGGGAGTTGATTTGACCTCTTCCCTCCACTTCACCCTCCAAAAACCCAGCCAAGAGCCTAAGCACAGCTGGACCTTGCAGGATAAAGAGCATTCCTGGGCAAGAGAAGGGGGATCTTGTCCAAACAACCACATCAGGAGGGAAAAAAAGCCCAAACTTCTGTCACAAAATCACCCAGAGGTGGGAGCAAGGGAATTGACCTCCCCCATTTCCATCCCAGGCGTTCCGGGCACCTTCTACTCAACAAAGCCACCTCCCAGCACTGCAGCTTCCAGAAGTGAGTATTTCCCATTTTATTCTCCCAAATCTTTCCTTCTGCCCTGCAGAGCCTCCCCAGCAGCTCGTGGTCGTTATCTCAACGAGACCCCGAGCTCCAATCCCTGGCACTTAGCAGGGAGGGAACGGCTGCTCGGAGGGTGCTTTGCTCCAGGAAATTATCTTTTCTCCCTAATTATTGCCATTTTGTTTGGCTCAGTGATGCCAGGATGCTCTTTGTGCCTCATCCAGAGGCCGCCCAGGGAAATGACTCTTTGAGCTCTGCAAAAACGATGCCCTGGATGCCAGCGGATCCAGCTCCACTTTGCTTTTAAAGATACGATTATTTCCACGCTCCCATGGCCATTGGAGAGCCCGCGAGGATCAGGGACCTTCATGGAGGTTGTAGATGGCGATGCTGCCCTGCTTTGCACCAAACACTCCTTTTTGACTGGAAAATGGGCAAACTAAGCAAAGTTTTCCCTGTGCAGCACAACTGGGAGTCAGTTACCTTGGGAACGAGATTTATCTCTTCTCTTCTTCGTGCTTAATCCAGGGAGGGCACTTTTAATAACCAATTGATGGGAATTGCTGGGGATAAATTATGCATCCTGGGCCTGGCAGTGAGTTATGGACTTCTCCCTCCTGCTCCAGCACACGAGGACCTGGCTCCGAGTTGCTCCCGTGCCCTTCGGAATTGAAGCTGGAATTTTTCCTGGCAGAAAGGGCCCTTTTGACTTTCCCAGCCCAAATCTCTGCCTCATTTGAAAGTAGCCAGGTTGGTGTTGGCTCCAAAGTGCAAACAGACCCAGGAAAATGTGGGGAGGATGAGGAGGGGATGGAATATGATATTTATATTTAACATCTATCAAATATACATCACGCTCTTGCAGTGAATACGGGGAGGGCTCCTCCCCTCTTTCCATAATCTCAGCAAAAAACTTCCAGTGTGGCTTGGAAATGACATTTTTTAAAATTCATCCCATTTAAAATATTAATCTCGCATGTTATTAATAACGTGGGGCAGAAATGTATATTTTAAGTGAAGGTTTTTATCATCTGGCTCTCGCTTTAATGCGCAGTTTGTCCTTTTCCTGCAGACATCCATCCTCTGGACATCGCTGGGAGATGAAAACTTAAATCGGAGTTGCTCTTGAATTTTTCATCTGAGCCTGATTTTCTCTTTAATATCCTATTTTTATAAAATAATCATCGTCCAGCTCGCAGGGCTGGTAAAAACGAGCCTGATGTAGATGTGAAATGTACTCCTGTCTATTCCCATCTTAATTTGCAGCTTGTTCCAGATATCCAGGGGCCACGAAGCCAGGGAAGTTATACTGGATGTCCATCACCATCCAGGGACTTAGAGGGACGCTCAGTCCTTGGTGGTGGTGCCAGATTTGCATGAGGTGGGACAAAATTGCCCTGGATTTGAGGGTTTCCAGGAGTTTATTTGGGGGTTTCCAGGAGTTTATTTGGGAGTTCTCATGAGTTTTTAGGTGTTTCCAGAGTTATTCTCTGCTTCCAAGCTCCCTTCTGCCAGCCTGTTTTTCCAGGGCTTGCTCCTTTCCCGTGGTAGGCACAGTTTGAATCCCGACCAGCCGTGATTTTTGGGATGCTGCAGAGTAGTGGAATACAGCAGCTTGAGGTTAACTTTTCAGGGAGATGCCTCCTTCCAGCATCCCTTGGATAAATCTGGGCCAGGGCTGTGCAACTGGGATGGTCCCGAGCTCTCCCTGCCTTTCTGGGATGCTCAGCACCAATGGGACCCTTCAGCCCTGGAAATTCAGCTGGAGGATCTGGAGAAGGAAAGGTAAAACCAAGGAAATAAAAAACAATCGAGCAGCTTTTCCCTTTTCCCTTGACTTCTCTGCCTTGGCACAAGCCCGGTCCCGCTGCTCAGGAAGTATCTCCCATCTCCCAGGATCCTGAGGGATGCTGGGATTTAACATAAAATGTATTTAAAATAAAATACAGCCTGGGCTGGCATCACTTTTCCTCTCTCCCCTTCCCACTGTGCTCCCTCTGTCCTGCACTCCCTGAGTCGCCGTTCCGGATGCCCCACAGCCCCTGGAGCCGCTCCTGCGGATCCATCTGCAAGCAGAGGGGGGGATCCTGCCATGCCAAGGGCAGAATGGGTTCTAATGAAATTCCAGCGTCAGGGTTTTGTCTCTGCCATCAGGCAGGCAGAGCCTGGCACTCGTGGGCACACCCCAGCTTTGCCAAGGGAAGCTTTATGGGGTATGGGATGCTTGTCCACCCAGGGACGGTGGTGGGAAAAGGCTTTCCCTGTACATCCACAGCCCTCCTTCCCTGTGGCCCTGCTGCCCTACGGACAATGCTCCAGGAAAGGGGAGTATTCGAGCCCAGGGAGTCACAGCAGGAGCTGGCACTGCCCCACTGTGAGGAGCACCGGCTTTAATTAACTCCCAGCAAAATTGGCAGGGCCTTATCTGGAGCCTCCAGCAGCACATTGCGGCCCCTGTCCCGCCCCAGCAGGAAAACTGGGAAAGGGAAGGGGAGCAGGAGCTGGAGGTGGAGGTGGGGACACAGCTCGTGGCAGCGCTGCCCGCCCAGCTGGGCTCGCACCCCTCACTGCTCCACGCCCCGAAGCAGGAAGGCTCAGCCTTTATTTCCCCCTCCTTTAAAAAATATAATAAAAGAAATCGCATCCAAGGCTGTTTCTTTTTTCTTTTTTCCCTTTTTTTTTTTTTTTTTCCAGCTGCCCCAATTATCCCATTTGTTCAAAGCAAAATCTTGCAATTCGAGGCAGTTTATTTATTCTGCCCAAGCCGTGTTTACAGCGGCGCATCGGAGCACTGGGGGTGAGTTAAGTGGTGCTGGGGGTTGGGGAGGGGAAAAGGGGGTGGGAGAGCATCTTTTTGGGCAAAAAAAAAAATTAAAAGGAGGAAATTAGAAAGAGCCATTTTAAAGAGGCAGACATCAAAGGCATCATTTATATTTCAAATGGTGGGGAAATAACTTTCTAATGAGGAATCATAATGGGGAAAGTGAAGATTCCGGCGTTATTGCATCGCCAGCTTCAAAACCCTCCCATTGTTCTACTTGAGAGAGGAAAAATAAACCCTGAACCAGTCAATTAGAGGGAAGAGGGGAAAAGTGGAATAAACTATTAAATTTTAAAGGAGCAGCTCCATGGTGGAGCATCCCTAAAAATTCGGGGTGTTGCGCCCCAAGCCTCCTGCTCCCCTCTGTTTTCCAGCCTGGGAGTTGTGTTTAATTTACTTTATTTTGAATACATCCCATCCATGCTAGGCCCTTGGGGTGCTCCAAGCATCTCCCACCACCCCCAAACCCAGAGCATCACTTTTTTGGGTCAGAAGGACAAGATTTATCCCAAGGATGTTGCCCTGTTCATAACAACTGGGGTGTTAAAAACATCTCCTGCTGTTCCAGGATTAATGAGTTGCTGTCTGGGAAGGGTGATGGAGCTGCCAACCAGTGTCACTATTGTCCCATTCAGAGGAGTCAGCTCTGCTTATGATTAATTATTATCATTATTACAACCACTTGGGGAGCAGCAGGGGAAAAAAGGAAAAAAAATCCAAGGGGTTTGTTTGGAAATGAAATGCCCATTTTCCCCTGAGGAGCGTTTGGGAAGAAAGGGATGGCGGAGTTTGCAACGCCCGAGGAAGCAGCTCCGGGAAGATAAGGGCTGCCTGGGAAGGAGGGGCTGTGGAGATGCCGAGCCCAGGGAGGTTTTATGGAGTTGCTCTTGGCAGGAGCAGCAGGTGACTCCTCCGGCTGCACGTGCTGAGACAATGAACCCCCTCAGAGCTGGGAACATCCCACAGATTCACAGGAACATTGGGAATCATGGCCCATCCTGTGACAGTGAACCCCTTTGGAGCTGGGAACATCCCCCAGATCCACGGGAACATCAGGAATCACGGCCCATCCTGTGACAGTGAACCCCTTTGGAGCTGGGAACATCCCCCAGATCCACGGGAACATCGGGAATCACGGCCCATCCTGCTGAACTGTGCCCATTCCTTTGGCCCTTGGATCAGCACCACGATGGCCACCATGGGAGCTGCCAGGGCCCGATCCAGCACCGGGGTGGAGCAGAGAACAGACAAAGCCCATTCCATCCCCATCTCCTGCCAAGGCTGAAGGGATTTGGGAACTCAGCCTCAACTTGGTCTAATTCCTCTTGTTCTTTTTAATTGGGCTCGTGCATCTAAACCCCCTCGGCAAATCTCCGCTTTCATCTCCCCACGCCCTGGTTCATCATCTGTTCAATTATTAACATCTCTAATTACTGTTAACCACAGCTCTCCTCCCACCTTGCCAGCTGGCTGCTCAGCTCCCAGGATGGCAGAGGGGGATTACAAAGAGCCCAGCATTTTTTTGTGGAGCACCCAGGGATTTCTGTGTCCTTCGGGAGCTGCCAGACCCCAGGATGGAGCTCAGGGTGGCTTCCTCCCATCCAGGGATAAAGTGCTTTAAAGAGTGGGATGAGAAGAGTTTAAAGAGCTGAAAGGGATGATAAAGCTGGGTGGACAATTACCAGGTGGGCAAAAGGGGAGGGATACAGCTCCTGGAATCACCTCCTGGATGCTCATCCACATCCAAAGTCACCCTGAGCCTGCCGTGGGCCATTCCCTTCCCTCACTTTTCCCTGCAGAAAGTGGAGTTGGTTGCTCTGCCTGCAAACCCAGCACTGAAACCAAACTCCATAACAGGAACAAATGGAAGCAAAGCTTTCCTGAGGATCTTCTCCTTCATTTCAGATTCCCCTTCAATTCTGATTCCCTGTTATTTCAGACAGGAGAGGGGGATTTCAAAGAGCCCAGTGTCTTCTTGTAGCGCATCAAGGGATTTCGGTGTCCTTTGGGAGCTGCCATGTCCAGGGATGGGGCTCGGGGCAGCTCCAGCCCATCCAAAGCCAGATGTAAGAAGTGGCTTAAAGAGGTGAAAGGGATGGTACAACCCCAAAGTGGGAGGGATGCGCTCTGTGCAGCACCTCCTGGAGGCTCATCCACATCCGGGGCAGGCTCAGGCTGGATTTGGGGAAAAGGTTCTTCCCCCAGAGGGTGCTGGGCATGGCCCAGGCTTCCCAGGGAACCGTCCCGGCCCCGAGGCTGCCAGAGCTCCAGGAGCGTTTGGGCACCGCTCCAGGGTGGGATTTGGGGGAGTCTGTGCAGGGCCAGGGGCTGGACTGGATGATCCTGGTGGGTTCAACTCAGGACATTTCATCCTGAGCTTGCAATGGAATGTTTCCTTCCCGTGCCTCAGTTTCCTCCGCCACAATTTGGAGATCGTGATACTGAACCTGCAAACCCCACCTGGGAAATAAAGCTCTGTAAGAAAAACAAATCAAAACAAAACTTTCCTATGGGTCTTCCCTCCATTTCAGATTCCTGATGGTCCTGAGGCCACACCGGCCTTTGGACCTGAGCACTTGGATTTCTCCATCAGCACCACAAACTCAGGTGGAAAACTTGCTCCTCACCAGCCTCTCCCAGAGAGTTTGTCAGGAAGGAGCAGGAGATGTGTTCTCCCTGTATCCCACAGCCCAGGAATGTTTGTTATGCAGAATTGCTCGTGCTGCTCTCCTGGGAACAACACTGGGTCGGGAGATAAATCCTTCCCTGGGCTGCTCCGTGCCGGCTCCGTGCGGAGCGGAATGTTGGAATTCTGCCCCAGACTGGCTGATTTATGTCACCAAGCAACGCAGCAGGAGCTGCAATTTTGACAATCAAATACCCAATTGACGCTGCATTTTCGGGCGCATATTTGAGCAGCCGAGCTGGAAATCACCTGTTGGAGTCACCCAGGAGTTTGGGAGAGTTGGTGCCGCAGCCTCTGGAATTGGGGAATATTTAAAGTCAACGTGCACCAACGTGATGCTGCAAAGAGAGAAACTCCTTTCCCTGAGTTTTTCACCCCAAATTCTCTCTCTGTATCTACCTCCCTGCCTTAGTTTCCCCCTTGCATCCCCAATGTCCATTTTTAGGGATGGGCTGGGACAGGAGCTGCCGGCTCTCCGTGGGCTCAGCCTTTTCCCTCGCAGCAATCCGACGGATCAGCCCTTCCCGGGAACTGCAGCAATGAATTTTTCATAGGAGCAAGGAAATTTGAGCCCTGGTTTGGTTGTTTTATTAAACACACGACAGGGATCCTTCGGGGGAGGCAGCCGGGCAGCTCCGGAGCCGTGGTGCCGTGCTGGGTGACGCAGCTGTACAGATGTTAATTCCTGATTTGCTGCAGAGCTTCGCCCCAGGGACATGGCACTTGGAAAAGAGGAAATTTGTTCTGGTTCAGAACCTCGGGACAGGCCCACCCCGCTGGAAAGGGGAGAAGAGCTGGGATAACTCAATTAAGCTTTGTGTGCTTGGAACCAAAGGTGTGGGGAGGCGTCCAGACCTGGAGCCGAAAGGAAAAGGGGATGAGTGAACCCACCCATATCCCAGTTTTCTTCCCAAAGGGATGTGCAGCAACCTGGGCTCAAGCACAGGAATTCCATGGAATTGTTGGTAATTTTTCTAATTTCCCATTGCAAAAACTCCATTTTAATTGAAGGGGAGGATTACAGAGACAGCAGATGAGAAAGAGCAATCTTGGCCACTAATTAAAATTAAACTTCTCCTCTGAAAAAGCTCAGCCTCCATGTGAATTCAAAGGGTTGCACTGTAATCAGTGCAAATATTCTCAAACATTCCCATTGCTCTGCAGTGCAAATATTCCCAAACATTCCCATTGCTCTGCAGGGAGAGGGGCTGCCATGACCAAAAATGGAATTTTATCCAAAATGAGGCATAATCTTGTTCACATCCATAAACTCCCAAAAAATTCTCCTTTCCAGAAGAAAATATCAGGCTGAGACCTGCCCAGAGCCACAGCACTTATGGGAAGGAGGAGGAAATCTGGATTTGGTGCTATGGATAATTTTTGGAGAGAGCTGGAGCTGTAAATGTTGGTGTATAAAACATTCAGAGCATCACTGCAGGATGATCCTGAATCCCTGTGTCCCTGAAAAGGTGTTGATGGTCAAGGAGGCAGCAGCAGGGAATGCCATCCCATGGAAGCAAGAGGAATGAACGAGAAGGAGCCACCCCAAAACCAGCAGCAACGCCAGGGATTTCTGGGGATAAAGTTAAGCAAAGCTTTTCCAGCTGGGAACAGGCCATGGGCCATATCTTCCTCTCTGGATGCAAAAACGGGTCCCTGAGTGACTCCCGTGGATGCACAGCTCCAGTCAGCAGCGCTTGCTGGGACTCCAGGCTGTGACAATGACAATCCACGGCCGCTGTCCCTCTGGCTCCCTGAAAGGTTCAGCCCAGCCTTTCTCACTTCCAGCTCTCTGCTTTTCCCTGTAATCAGCTTCAGGTGGGAAAAGCCCCGAGCTGAGGCCCTGCCGGTGCTCAGGGTCAAAGGATGTGAAAATTGGTGGGGTTTGCCTTAAATCCCTTGATCCAGGAGTCACTCAGGAGTCTCAGCTTTTATTAAAAAGTGGAGTTGGTGGCTTTGGCAGGAATAAGCTTGGAAAGGGAACTGCAAGTGGGTCGGGGAGGAGGTGGGGAATGAAAACCACCCACCAAAGGAGCTGGGGATATGCAAGGACTCCTTAAAAACTCCTGACACCTCCCAGACAACCTGAGCCACTGTCTGTGCCACCAGAAACAGAAATGTGTAGGGAAGAGCCAGACTGCTCTTGGAATAACTCTGACATGGCCCATTTGTGGTGGGTTTTTAAGTCCAGTGGGTTTTTTTCTCCTTCTGGCAGGATTTTGAAGACTTGCAGACGCTTGGAATAGAAATATCCATAGGGAACAGCTGCCTTTCCCAGGCTGCTCCAGGGGTGGCCGTTCCTCGCAGGGGTTTTTGCTCCCTTAGACACTCAGCATCCACGGACTGCCCTTCCCCATCCTCAGCCCGGGGCTGTCAGCTGCACTGACAGCTCTCACTCCTGTCCAGCTCCCAAGGGATGCTCCTGGGGAATTGACTCTGGGTATTTCTGGAATTCCTGACCGAGGCTGGGAGCACAAACGCCCATTGCCATCACCCATGCTGGGAGCCACGGGCAGTTTGTTTCCCATTATGGATCTGCTGGAGTCTGAAGAAATCAGCAGGGGCTGTTTTCCATGCGAGGGGCTGACGTGGCACACTGGGGAGGAATGGGAATATTTTGGGATGCAGTTCTGGTAAATGCTGCCGATGCCATTCCCCATTCCCCATCCCAGCCAGGCTTCTCCACTGGATGTCCCTCACTCAGATCCTGGCTGATGGAAATCCTTCTGTTTTATTTTTATTATTTTATTTTATTTTATTTTATTTTATTTTATTTTATTTTATTTTATTTTATTTTATTTTATTTTATTTTATTTTATTTTATTTTATTTTATTTTATTTTATTTTATTTTATTTTATCCCACATGGATTTTTTTATTATTCCTGGGTATATCCTGGTCTCCCTGGGCCTGTTGGCTGCTTGTGAGGGACCCTGTGGGTTCTGGATGCTGCAGAAGCAAAGCCCCACCATTCTCCTCCCTGACTCAGCATCTTCCCCTTGTGCTGTTTGAGCCACAGCAGCCCCTGGGTGTCACCAAACTTTGGGAAGAAATCCCCTTTCCATTGTCCCACTTCCAGGGATACACGTGTCCTCCCAAAGCTGCTGGAAAATGCCCTTTGGTGGGGAAGCACCACCTTAATCAGCAGATTTGGGATCCCAAATTGTCAGCACCCCCCTGGAAATACATAAAGAATAAACATAAATAAAGAAGGAATTTATCTTATTCCTGGAGGCATGGAAAGCTTTGGGAAAAAGTTGATGTTGGTGGAGAAAGTGCTGGGAATTGAATTATTTGGTGGGGAATGATGTGTTCAGAGGGACTTGTCTGTGCCTCCTGTGGGAGACGGACACACTGCGTGTCCATCTTCCACATTTGAACAACGAGAGCTTAAATTAAGGCGGACAAGGTCCACATCCAGCCCGATGGAAAGGCTGATCCCTCGCCATCAGATCCTGGTGAAGGGCACCCTCCCTTCTCCATCCTCTCTCCAGGACTGTGTCCCCACCTCTGGGTAACTTTTACCTCCCCAGGGTGAAAAAAAAATGCTGAAACCAAGATATTTCACACAAAACTTTTGTGAGCTTCATGTGCTCCCTGCTCACAGCCCCCTGCTGCCAGATGGCCGGGACACGTTCCCATCTGGGGCAGGAAACTGCCCGACTGCTGGATTCCTTCCTCAGCACACAGGCTGGGGACAGGGCTGCATCCCACCCTCTGCTCCAGAGGGCAAAAGGAAAGTGTTCAAATGCTAACAGAGGGATTTCATCCCAGGGAAGTGGTCACAGCCCCAAGCCTGACAGAATTCCAGAGATCTGGGCAATGTTCTTGGGCAGGTGGTGACTCTTGGGGTGTCCTGGGCAGGGCTGGGAGCTGGACTCGATCCTGGTGGGTCCCATCCGACTCAGGATGTTCTGTGATCCTGGAATGTCTCCCGTGCCCTGAGAAGTGGGAAAAAAGGAGATTTTTGGGATTTGCCTTGAGAGCCGCATCCTCAGCGAGCCTGTCTGTTATCCCTGTGATCCAGAGCGGAGTCTTTAATAACTGGAGAGGACAAAGAGCCGCGCTTGTTGTCGGAGGCGTGCAGAGAAAGGCTGGGGCTGTATCAATTAAGATAAGAGCCCTGTCTGAGGCAGCTCACAAAACCAAGGAAATGCCTTTAACCTCTCATTTCCTCGCTTTGGAGGGCCCCAATCTGAGCTGTGGTGTCTCACCAGCGGTGACATTCCCTGGATTGTGGCTCCCAATGAATTACCAGCTTTGTTTAGTAATTTATTTACCCAGTTTTTGTTGCTGGGCACGAGTAGGCCCTGGGAGCTGTGAGGATGTGGGATGAAATCTCTGCTGGGGGCTTCTCCCTCAGCAGGGCTTTCACGGCATTCTTTGGTGACAGCAAGTGTGGCTTGTCACCAGTGTCCCCATTTGAGAGCAGCATCCCATTGGGATGGAGCTCTGGGGTTCAATTCTTGTGGATTTGGTGATGGAGACTCGCCTGGCTCAGCTGCTCGGGGCCACCGTGGGGTGACACATCCCTGTCCTCCATCTGGGGACAATCCAAGCTGTTGATTGAATTCTGTTTTAATAAAAGCACCTTCTGTAAAACACCAACTGCACCTGCCCAGGTGGTTTTGTCCCCAGCCACCCCAGCAGGGCTGGAATCACTGCCACGAGCTCAGACTTTAAAATCAAGCCAGAAATGATGCTCAGTCCCAGTTTAAGCCTCCCGACGCTGCTCTGGTCTGTGATCAGTGAGGAAAAGGGATGGTCCATCTGTTAAGAGCTTCTCTGTCCAGGAGTCCTGAGCTCAGAGCGACGCCAGGAATTTCAATTATTCCTGCAGTTCTTGCTGAGGACAGAGCAGCTCAGCCGTGTCCGTGCTCTGCAGCCCGGATCTGCACTGGGAAAAGCCAGCTTTGGGGCTGTCGGGCATGTCTGCAGCACACCAGGGTGCTCAGGAATCCAGCGCCGTGACGGCTCCATCCCGGAGCAGGCTCAAGGATTCCAGCTCCTTCTGGCCCAGCGCTGCTGTAAATTTCCCCTGGTGTTCAAACCCTAACCCAGAACGAGCTGAGAAAGTTTAATGCATAATTGAAATAAAATTTCTATTTCCTCTTTGGATTATCTTACAAAATTTTAATTTCACAGAAAAGTCATTACTTCATTTGTTTTGCTAATCCTTCGGATCTGCTCCGTACGGAGGATGATCTGGAGCATTATCAGAGTCCCTAATAAGATCTCATTTCCTCCTCAAGGCCACTTGGTGCAGTCTGAACAAACAACGTGGAGCTGCTTCTTCAGCCGTGCTCGGGACGCTCTGGGCTGGAAGCAGAGGCATCCCAGGTTTCCCTGTTCCACATCCCAGCAGGTTTGTTGTGCTGCAGCCCTGGGGTGGGACAGCTGCCAGGTGTTTGGGCAGGCACTGAGCCAGGAACTCCCCAAACACACCATGGAAAGCAGCTTTGCCACGCAAGGAGGTGGTTCCCAAGTGGAGCAGCAATAGGAAAAGGCATTGGAGCCGGAGGGGGAGAGGAGGAGAAGGGGGCAGCTCAAGCGAGGTCATAAAGGAGATGGTTGGATGAAGCTTTCCAGAGCTGCTCCTCAAAGCTCCCTCTATCCCAGAAGTGAATAAAATTCCCAGGCATGGCCATGTCCTGCATCCCCCTCCATCCCCCAAACAACCCAGCAGGAGCAGCAAACATTGTCCTTTTTCCAGGGACAGACGGCAAAGTGCTCCCAGCTGGCGCCATGGGGTCTCCAGCAGTGTGGGAAGGGCAGGGGGGACTTTTCCATCCCCCAGCATCCTCCTGCTCCTCCCTTTCTACTCCCAGGAAGCCCAACCGTGAATGCAGGCAGAGGGCAGCAGGAACAACGGGAAAGATGAAGCTCCTGCAAAGGCTGGAGCTCCTCTGGCCCCAGGCTGGGAGAGCTGGGGGTGCTCACCTGGACAAGAGAAGGCTCCACCCAGGGAGAGCTCAGAGCCCCTTGCAGGGCCTAAAGGGGCTCCAGGAGAGCTGGAGAGGGACTGGGAACAAGGGATGGAGGGACAGGACACAGGGAATGGCTTCCACTGCCAGAGGGCAGGGATGGATGGGATATTGGGCAGGAATTGTTCCCTGTGAGGGTGGGGAGGCCCTGGCACAGGGTGCCCAGAGAAGCTGTGGCTGCCCCTGGATCCCTGACAGTGTCCAAGGCCAGGCTGGACATTGGGGCTTGGAGCAGCCTGGGATAGTGGGAGGTGTCCCTGCCCGTGTCAGGGGGTGGATTTTAAGATTCCTTTTTTAAGAACCCAAATCTTTCTGGGATTCTTTGATTCCCCAATTCCCAGAACAAAAAGGGAGGAGCAAGCCCAGGCGGAGCCCGGGGGTGTTTCTGCCGGGGTCTGGGGGGTTCTGTGGGATCACGGCTCCCACTAGCGGCTTCTCCCAAACGCTCTCGCCTGCCAGGCACCTGGAATTCTGCATCCCGGAATCTGGGGGACCACAGCCCTGCTTTCCTCTGCCCCAGGGTGCCCAGGGACGCTGCACAGAGCAGGAACACAGGAGTCCCATTCCACCACGCTTTAACTTTGCCAAGTGCTCCCCAAAAAGGTTCTTTTGTGCCGATTTACAACCCAAGAGAAGCCCAAATCTCCCAGGGCAAGATCTGATCCTTGTCTTGCTGAGATCCCCCTGGGAAACAGGGACCTGCCCACTAAATAACAGGTTAAAGGATGTCCTGGGAATGCTGGGTTTGCAGATCCTCTGGAATATCAACCCAGTGTTTGCTGAGTTACTCTCACAGCTGGGTCTGTTTCCAGGGGTGTTAATAAAATACACAAAATACACTGTGAGGAGACCTGGGGAGCTTGGAGTGCCTCTGAAAGGTTAAACTGGCAGCTGGTTCCGAGAGGAATCGGCAGAAAATTCACAGCATTTCATCAAAATAGTTGCTCCTGCTTTGTACAGATCGTTTAGCCTCCAAAATCCCCCCAAATCCATCACTTTTTAGGTAATTACTGCTCCATTACACCGAGTTTACTGTAATCTATTTGCAATCATGGAATGAATTATTCCTTACGAAGGAAAAAAATGTATAAGTTTGGAGGAGCGGGGAGAGGAGGGAATAAAGAGCAGAAAATAAAATCAATTCACGGTTCCATTAACACCCAACCACAAAGCTCCTCACCACAGTCCGTTCCTGTTCCTACAGCTCCTGGGCAGCCAGCAAAGAGCCAAAAAAACAATTACAGACTAGAATTAAAATCACCTTTTTAAGCGAAAGTTCTCGAGACGCCTCCCTGCGAAGATTTAATCAGGCGGGTATTGAGTGCCAATGCGATAATTGATTATTAAATCACTATAAATACACATCTGGACAAGGCTCCAGTCCAATTTCCCCTCTGCAATAAATATTTCTCGGGGTGTTTATTTAATCCACGCCTGCCCACGTGAATTTGGGTGATGGATCTTCGGCTGCCTGGATGCAAAACAGAGCCCGGCAACGCCGCCATCCATCAGCCACTAAGTTGCTGTTAATAACATTCCCTAGGGGGAAATTCCAGGCAAACAGTTATGAATTCAGTGATAGGGAGCCTCAGTCTTCTATTTAAGGAGAAAAGGTGAAGAGGAGTGCAAGGAGAAGGCACTGAGCTGGGCAAGGATGGAGGGAAAATTTCTTGATGTATTTGGGATTGAAATACATCCTGAAATGGCATTTTCCATGTTTTCCCTTGGTTTTTAGGGTGATCAGTCACAAACCTGTGGTTCCCCTTGCCTTGCCTCTCACCAGGGAAAGGATTTGGGGAGACAGAGCTAGGGCAGCTCATGAGCAAAGAGTCTCCAAACAGCTCTAATTGGTTCAGCCAAGCCCCAAAAGTGCAGAAATTACAAAGAAAAATGAGCATCCAGCAGGGGGAAAAGGCTCAAAGGGTGACAGGGATAATAAAAATTGTAAATAATCAAAAAATCCCTTTCTCCTTCGAAGTCCAGCTCAAGAGCTTTATTCTCAGAGGTGCTGGCCTATGGCTTGGAAATGCTGTTTTCATGGCTGTTGGCTTTCCAAATGGGTTAAACACGTCATGGTTTTGCCACAAAGGCAAAAGAGGGGATCTGCTCAGCCAGGGAGGCTGATGGACAACAGATCCAGAGATCCTTCCATCCTTCCTCCCATCCCTCCTTCCTCCCGTTCCCTCCTCCCACCCTTCCCTCCCTGTGTTCCTGTGTAGGGTTTGCTGCCATTCTCTTCCTCCCTTAGCTGAGATCCAAATTTAATGAGGACAAAATAAGCCCTGAATGAGGAGATTTTTGAGGCTGTTTGAATGAATGAGAACAGGGAACGATGCATAATCAAACACATGGAGAATCCATGGCCGATCCCGGGGAGGGGAGGAAGGGCTCTGCCCTGGCCACACCCAAGGCCATACCCCAGCCCTGCCATGCCCCCGTTCACCTGTCCTAAAAATGAGTGATTGTTTTAAAGTTTCTTTAAAAAGCCCTAAGATCTGCATTTTCCATGAGGGAAACTGAGGAACGGGGGTTCCAGGATCACTGATGTTCACCAGACTCCTGGAAACCCCTGGAGTTGAAGGGAAGCAGGGAAACTTTCCTGTTGTGCTTAGGGTTGAAATGCATCATGAAAAAACATTTTCCTGTGATTTTCCAGGGCTTCCAGACTTTTCCAAGGAGTTGTCCAAGTTGGGTTGACCAACAACTCCAGAAGAACAACCCCCAGCATTACAAGGAAGCAGCCTGGGGAATATTTTGGGATATTTCACATTCTTTTCGCTTTGTTTATCAATCTCTCCTGATAGGGAGCTGCAGGCATTATCATGGAAGATTCCCAGCACCCCACAATTATGAAGCGATAGCTCCGAAGGGAAAATGGGATGCTTTATTTGGATTTTTTTTTCTTTGAAAGGTGTTTCTCAGGATTATCTCACCTCCATCCCAGCTGCACCCACGCACGGATAAATCACATCTCCGGTGTCACTTTTTGAAAGGATAAATGTTTCCGCTCCCAGGGTATTTATTCCTTTTTGCTCTCATTTGACAGACAAATCGCACCATCCTAGGATTTCCCCGGCAAACTTTGGAGCAGCCAACTTCCCCCCAGGGATTTATTTCACTATCAAACCGTCTTCTTTGGGAGGAGGACGTGGAATTTTGGGTCAACCTGACGGGTTTTGTGAACAGGATGAGATCCATCACGGGGATTTACATTCCCTGGATTGACTGATTTTAGTTACAGGTTCAACAAAGATGGGAACGTGATGGGGATGGAGCTGGGATGGGAAAGCAGGGGTCTCCTCGCTGCAGTTTTCCAGGTAAAAATGAAGTTGGAGATGACTTTCCACTTCAGACTGTCCTTTGGAATCCAACGTCTTCAATATCTGCAACTTCTTCCTGATGGAATTGGAGGGGCAGCTCCGATCTCTGCTCCTGTGACAGGGACAGGACCCAGGGCACGGCCGGAGCTGGGCCAGGGCAGGGTCAGGCTGGAGATCAGGAAAGGTTCTTCCCCCAGAGGGTGCTGGGCACTGCCCAGGCTCCCCAGGGAATGGTCCCGGCCCCGAGGCTGCCAGAGCTCCAGGAGCGTTTGGACACCGCTCCAGGGATGCTCAGGGTGGGATCTGGGGGTGTCTGTGCAGGGCCAGGAGATCCTTGTGGATCACTTCCAACTCAGGATATTCCATGATTCTCTGACTGTCCAGAAGAGGACCCCACCATATCTGCTGCTGCAAAAGCTCCTTTTCCCTCTGAAAACCCCAAATTAGGGATTGTTTCATGAAATAGCCTGTGCAAAATGAAGGATTTATGGAACAGTACATAAAATCCTGACATGCCAGGCTGCTCCTCTGTGTCTGGACATCCCTGTTTTCCCCTAAACACAAAGGAGATTTTGGAGCCAACACCATTTGCTGTGAGAGCAGGGTGGTAGAGAAGCAGAATCCTCTAATGGCTCGGAGATGTTTTACAGACCTTAATAACAGCGGGCTCACAACAGCTCAACAAGAAATAGGGACTGTAATTGTCCCCATTTGCAGGAAGAAGAAAAATAGATACACACGAATCAAATGAGGGGCTGAGTAAAGTCTTATCAGGAGCTGGGGGAGCTCTCCATTACCTGATGTCTTCAGACCAGCGCTGGATCTCTTTATATCAATCATACTCTGCCTCTGCCAGGAAGAAGAAGTGGCTGGGTTAAAAAAAAAGCTCTTTGCCTTTCTCCCTCCTTCCCTTTCTCCAGGAATGTGTCTTTCCACTGAAAAATGAGGAAAGTTCACTTTTCTTCAAGCAGTTCCAGCCAGACTTTATGAGATTGGTCCTGATGTTTTCAAGGACATTCCCAAGGAAGAAGAAATGGACCAGAATTGCAGGCACCAGGCTCCAATCCCTCCTGTGTGAGAATAATCCTGGGAGGCTGCAAGCAGCTTGGCTTGATGGAAAACAAATCAGATCTTCAGGCATGATTTTCTCTCCAAATGTTTGGGGATGGGGGCAGATTTGTCCTGATTTCCCCAATGTGCCCCCTTCCCACACATCCTGAGTATCACTAAAGCACGATATGAATCCAAAAGATAAGGAGGAAAGGAATTTGAGGATTTAGGGCTGCAAGAGTGTGGGGAGACCTTCCACTATCCCAGGTGGCTCCAAACCTTGTCCAGCCTGGCTTTGAGCCCTTCAGGGATGGGGCAGCCACAGCTTGTCTGGGCAACCTCTTCCAGTGCATGTGAAACATGAGGCAGAGCAGCCGTTCCTGTCCAAAATTGTGGAACATGGAGCAGGGAAGCTGAGAGAGATTAGAGCCTGGCACATAAATCCCAGCATAAATTCCATATCCAGCCAGTGCTGCCAAGGGTTTCTGTTTGCAAATTGCCTGCAAACAGATTGAAGAAGTCCCCACCATATTCGTCGTTTGAAAATTTTTGCAAATTTCTTCACGGTCTGAGGATCAATTGGAGTCCAAAATGTGATTATGGAATCTACAATTCCCAGTCGCGCAACTCCCGCTGACCGAGCCGTGGCCTTTTGATGTTCCTGCACCATAAATACACAAAAAAGGAGTCTGAAAGTCAGTTTTAAAGCTGGAAGGGAACAAAGTCATTCAGCTGGACTTCCAAAAGCTCTGCTGATTGTTGCTCAAACTTCCCAAAAAAGCAACTTTCAGGAACAGTCAGTGCTTGGATTCAGCACCTTGAAGTAGTGAAGACTCCACTGCCTTCCATGGTTGGCTGAGCTGAGGTTTAATTCCCTCCTGTTTAATTTGTATCTGGACGTTTCTAATTCACATTCAGCTCTTGTCACGCCTTTGCTGAAGATCCCTTGGCTCTCGGGAGCTTCTCCCTGTGTGGCTGCCCATGGACCAACAATTATCCTCCAGTCCAAGGGCTGCACTTGGATTTTCCAAAACCGGGATCCTACATTTGCAATTTTGGGTTCCAAATCAAACCAAGCTTAGATTCAAAGCAAGGGACCACCTCTGCTACAACCCAACTGGCCCACCACAAACCGGGAATTTTGTGATCAAGGAGAGGTTTTGAAACATCCCTGGCAGGGAAGATCTGAAGGCAAAGTTTGTTTTCTGGGAGAATTCACGCCGGCAGAGCTCGGCTGGCTCTGTTCAAGGTGAGTGAGCACAAAAGGGTCAAGCTGCAGCTGTCTTTGGAATTAGAATAAATTATCCTCGTTCAGATGCCTCCTTAATGGCTCTGCTCTGCCGGATCCCGCTCCGACCACACACAGCTCGGAGGTGAGCTGAGACTGCTCCTAATGATCAGCTCATTACATCCATGAATTATGCACACAGCCAGCTTATGCAAAGCAAGCCTGGTGTTATTATCAAACTCCTGACACCAGCCCAGCAGCTGGAGGCTCCCTGGCTGCCATCCTTGACTCCTGGTGAACATGCTGCCCAATATTGCCTCTGTGCCACTCTCTGCTCTCCCATCTGTCTGCACATCCCCACTTTTTGGTTTTTTCTGTCTCAGGCACCTTGTGTTACAAGCTTGTTCAGCTTCTCACAGGAGATTGGCACGTCCCGCGCTGGGGTCACACATCAGGGAAAAAATGCATTAAAACTTCACGTAGACTTTGGGTTTAAGGAATTAAAGGTATTTGCTAAGCTCACGGGGGGAAAGTGCTGGGCATGGCACAAACGGGGATATCTGGCCCTTACAGCCATGGATTTCCAGTCCAAACTCTCCTGTGTTCCTGCAGCCTTATCTCTTCCAGCCATTGCACCTTTCTGGGAGACACTGCCCGCACCCCAAGCTCAGATCCTGCCTGTGCCGTGCTCTTCTAGCTCTTCCCAGGAGGCCCAAATCCTGCAGGAACTTCTACATGCTGCTGTTGTCCAAATATTATTAAATATGAATATTCAAGGAAATTTGTTTTCCACTGTTTTCTTGGCTCTGCTTGGTGCACACTCAGTGTTTAAATGACATTGGAGAGTGTGGATAAGAGGAAGAGAGGAAAAGAAGAGAGAGGGAGGGAGGGAGGGAGGGAGGGGACACATCTGGTGCTTTGAGGAACTTGGTTTGAAGCTTGGAGCTTCTTCCTCTCAACTTCTCACAGGGTTGTTCACGAAGAGCCCATCGAGGAACTTCTGGATTGACCACACAGAGGGGACCTCTGACACTTTGGGAACCGTGTGTTTCATTTATCTGTCACCTTTGTTTACTCTCATTTGTATACTTAACTAATTTGACTTGACACAATAAGGGCATGACCATGAGAAGCAAAAGACATTGCTTAAATATTTCATAGAATGCTTTAAAAAAAAAGAGGCATGAGCGAATAAAGTCCTGGCTCCTTGGCCCTGCTCGTTTTTATTAGAAAGAAAGGAGTTTGGGGGGAAATCACCATCATTACCTCAAATTCTGCATGAATGCCTAATAAAACTCCTAAGGATATGTGAAATATCCCTGTGTTCACTAATGGGAATTGATTCAGCATTTGATCCATTTTTAAGCAGATTTAATGACGTTTCCTTGTCTGTGTCTCCCCGTGGTTCATTATTCCATTAAGTGCCATTTAGGCTGGGTGATGTGTGTAGAAGGGAACAGCTTGCGATGGCTTTTGTTGAACAAAGCCCTCCCCGCTGCTCCCGCGGGCCCCCAGCGAGTGACAGGTCCCATCCCAGCACCGTGGCCGCCACCGGAGTCACATGAAAGATACATGGGATCAGCTGGGAGTCAACTGGTTTTGGCAGCTGTGCTCCTCACTGATGGATTTGGGGTGGGATTAACAATTTAAACCCAGCCCTTGTGTTAACATCTCCCTCTCTCATTAGCAGGGGCACTCCTGGAACAGCTGCAGAAAAATTACCTTGGAATAACGTGGCAATCTGGGTTGGAAGACTTCCTGCTGGATTTGGGGTGTTCTCCTGTTTTGCTCCTGTTTTGGGGTGCTTTGCAATGTGTCGGGGCTCCAATGGCTCCTGGTCATCTCCCAGGGTTTCGCCTTGACCCAGGGATGTGGGAGGAACCACGAGGATGGGTCCGGCCTCATCCCATTCTCCAACTGATCAAGTTTAGTCTTCCAAGGAGTTCAGCTGGTTCTGAACCAACCTGCTTTGCCTTTTAGGCCCTTTGTCTCCCAGCCTAAATTTAGCTGCTGTTCAATCGTGGCCTTTAACTTCAGCCATTATTTCCTCCCTTTGTTTCTCTTCCCTGACATATTTATAGAGAGCAGCCAGGTTCCCTCTCGCTCTCTGCCTGGGAAGGCTGGAGGAGCCCGGCTCTGATCCTTCCCTCTCCCAGGATTGCTCTCCCTTTTCAAGGACAATGAGGTTGCTCTTTGTAGCAGCTGTTCCAGGGCCACTTCAGCCTTTTCCAACAGTGGATATTAAAAGTGTCCTGTGGGTGTCAGACAATCTCACCTGGGGCTGGCGCACCAGCAGGGATCCATTGTCATCCCGCCTGGAAACCGCTCCTTCCAGATGTTCCTGCAGGAAAATGCTTCAAGCAGTGAGGGCAGCAAGTGGATTTTCTTTTCACTTCCAGCCATACCACACTGCAAGAAGGACATTGAGGAGCTGGAGTCTGTGCAGGAGGGAATGGAGCTGGGAAGGGGCTGGAGCCCCAGGAGAGGCTGAGGGAGCTGGGAAAGGGGCTCAGCCTGGAGAAAAGGAGGCTCAGGGGGCCCTTGTGGCTCTGCACAACTCCCTGACAGGAGGGGGCAGCCGGGAGGGTTGGGCTCTGCTCCCAGGGAACAGGGACAGGAGGAGAGGGAACGGCCTCAGGCTGGGCCAGGGGAGGTTTAGTGGGATATTAAGGAAAATTTCTTCATGGAAAGGGCTGTCCAGCCCTGACCATACTGCCCAGGGCAGTGGCAGATTCCCCATCCCTGGAGGGATTTAGAAGCCATGTGGATGTGGCATCTGGGGACATGGGTCAGTGGTGGACTTGACAATTTTAGGTCAGCCCTTGGACTCAATGATCTTAGAGAGCTTTTCCAGCCAAATGATCCAATGATTCCGTGATTTCAGCTGTCCAACAGGGCCCTGACTCCCAGACAGCTTCACACCTCACCTGGCACTTGGGAGGTGCAGATATCAGGGCCCAAACTGTCCCTTCATTCCAGCTGCTCCAAGCCAGGCCTCATGTGCCCACCTCAGCTCCTTGCACAAGCTCCCCAAGCACAGCCCCTGCCCAAACCTGCCCAGAAAGCTGCTCCGGGAGCTGCTGCTTCCCAGTGGGGCCAGAATAAGGGAGAAGGGACAGCTGTGCGTCTGCTCTGAGTTCAGCAGGATTCAGGCCATTGAAATGCAGAGATAATTGAAAATGCTCAATGACTGGAGCCAGGGGGGTGCTGGAAAACCTGCCATGGAAATGTCTGAGGTGACTCGAGCTGGCCTCGTGTCCCACGGCAGAGCCACTGCCATTAGGACAGCGTTAGTGCCACCATCACCCAGGCAGTGCCACTTAAAGGCAATATGTAAAGGGACTGTGAAGATTCCTGACTCGATTTTATGCTACAGCCAGTGACACACATCTTCAGCCTCAGCTCACCCCAACCAGAAAGGCACTGACACCTCCCCACACAGGCAGGGCTTGCCTTGAGTGGTGTGGAATAAGAGAAAAAAAAAAATCAATATCACGCAAAATAAAGGCATTTTCAAAAATAAACTGAGCCATGATTCACTTTATTTCAGAGACGGTGCCCGCAGCCCTCGTGTGTAACCTGCTGGCAAAGCTGAGCAGAGAGCAGAGCTGGATCCTGGCCAGTAATTACAGTGATCAGGAGA
Organism: Orthonyx spaldingii; assembly: GCA_013397795.1. Lineage (NCBI taxonomy): Eukaryota > Metazoa > Chordata > Aves > Passeriformes > Orthonychidae > Orthonyx > Orthonyx spaldingii. Next base: position 105,768 of record VZTJ01002349.1, on the reverse strand, counting down.
ATTGAAATGTTTTGCAAAGCTTGCTTGGCTTTTATAGGTGAGCTGCAGAACAAGACAGCTTGGAAGTCTCCTTGCCTTTAACAAAGATGCCATTTCATTATTCAAATGAGCAGGTACCGTGGAGTGGTGATTACACAGCTGGTATCTGCCTTTCCCTGAGACTCCTGCTCTTTAGGGGATTTTGCTGTCTGATTCCCAGGGAAAATGGGAATAGCAGGGCAGATGATTGCTCCTCAGGTGGGCTGTGCTTGGTGGATGTGATATCTCCCTCCTGAATGCTTCCAAATTCCATACTGGAGAAATTCAGGCTGCACAGAGAGCTGGGATGGCCCTCCAGAGCTCTCCAAAATGTCTGGCAGGAGGTTGGTAGCACAAAGTAAATGGGAAACTGAGGCAGGGAGAGATGAATCCTCTTTGGAGCTGACCCAGCCAAGAGACTGGATGAGGGACAGTCGGATAAATCAGTCTGGGCTGGCCAGGTCTGTCTACAGGGACCAGAGGGATGGTGCCAGACCTGAGCCATTCGTGCCCCTGTGCCTGCCCTCACCTCTATTGAGCAGCATCACAGCAGCAATCAAAAGAAAAAAAGAGAGAAAAAAATGAAAAGGAAACGTTATTTAGGAGAAAAAGCATTAAAAAAGAATCACTTCTTCTCCTTAAGTAACGGCAGCAGAGTCTGAATCCTGCTCATCATTTCAAAGTGCTGACTCATTTACCACTCGAAATGAATTGAGGGCTGTTAAAGGGTTTATAGAAGATTTCATTAAATATGGATTGAGCCAGCTTAAGATGGAAATTGTTATAAAAGCTGGCACCGGCTCCGAGAGCCAAATGGTTCCGTTTATTATGGAGATATTTTACTGCTGCCTCTGGCCCGAGCCCCGCGGCGGCTGCAGAATGGCAAAACACAGCAGCGTGGGAACGGAGATTCGTATTCCAGAGTGGGAATGGAGCTTCGTATTCCAGAGTGGGAACAGAGCTTCGCATTCCAGAGTGGGACCAGAGCTGTCACATTCCAGAGTGGGAACGGAGCTTCGTATTCCGGAGTGGCAACGGAGCTGTCACATTCCAGAGCAGGAATGGAGCTGTTGTATTCCAGAGTGGGAACAGAGCCGTCACCTTCCAGAGTGGGAACGGAGCTTTGTATTCCGGAATGGGAATGGAGCTTCGTATTCTGGAGTGGGAACACAGCTGTCACATTCCAGAGTGGGAATGGAGCTTCATATTCCAGAGCGGGAATGGAACTTTGTATTCCGGAGTGGGAATGGAACTGCTGTATTCCAGAGTGGGAACAGAGTTGTCACCTTCCAGGATGGGAATGGACTTCCCATGTCCAGAGCGGGCACAGAGCTGCCATGTCCACTGTGGCCCTTTTCCCTGTAGGGCTGTTGTCGGTCCAAACCACATAGCTGATGTCACCATATCCCAGAATTCCGCAACGATTTGAGTTGGAAGGGACCTTAAAGCCAATCTCTTTCCCCTGCCTTGGCCAGGGACACTTTCTACTCTCTCAGGTGCCTCCAAGCCCCTTCCCAGCACAGCCAGGATGGGGCAGACAATGGAGAGGAGCTTTCCTGTGCCGCTCCAGCAGGAATGGGAAGGGCCAAGCCACGATCTTTGAGGTGACGTGAAGGATACAGAGCAGACGCCCTTCAAACCACATTTCTGCACAAACCCTGCAGTCCGTGCCGCACCTCACACCTCTCCTGGCCTTTGGGATCACCAATAAATGAATGGATGGGTTGGGCCATGGGGCAGTGCCCGGCTCCCAGGTTCCCTGGAACAGCAGGGAGCTGAGCTGTCCATGCCTTCCCCCTTCGCTGGACCAAATCCACCCTGGCTGCTCCCTACCCATCCTGACTCTTCCCAACACATCCTGGCTATTCCCAGCTCTCTGGCTGCAGGCAGTGGGATGTGTGAATGGAAGGTTTGTCAGGATCAGGACATCCATGTCCCCCCAGGCGAGGCACAGATGTGTTTGCACTCCAACACGATCCCGACAATTAAAACAACTGTACCTGCATTTATCATATTGATGGGATGGAGCACGCTTGGCTGCACTGAGGCTTTTCCAGTACATTATTCATGGGGTCTGATGCATTAAAACTGTTTTCATCTCACTTTTTAAATGTGTATGGGAAGAGAGGGGCTGTGGGAAGACAAGGAGAAATGTCTGTGGAGGCAGGACTGTGTCTGTCCATCCACCACTGCCAGAGTGACATTTATCACAGCCAGAGTATTTTACTTCACTTCACAGTGAGGAATTCAGCACGATGGAAATCTTCTGGCTCCAATATCCCCCATTAGCATGAAGCTGTGAACTTGAGCCACGTGCAAACCACGGTGCAGAACTTGGTCTTGAAGGTCATTGTAGAAATTGGGAAGAGTTTGGGGTGGAAGGAGCTTCAGGTAGATCAGAGCCACATCCACCACAAGTTATGGGACACTTGACTTAGAGACAGCTGTGGGCAAAGTGACTTTTTAATGCTGAGGGTGAAGGGACCTCTGACAGGTGCCCAGGGAGTTTTTAGTGCCTGAGCCCTGAGAGCTGTGCCTGGAAATGCATCCAGGAGGAAGGCACTGATTTCCTGCTCACATCTGCTTGATACCTCTGAGATGCCCATGGGAATGGAGGAAAAAATCCAACCACACACACAGAGAGGTGAGAAAGAGGCTGGGGGAGGATTCCCTGCTGGAAGAAGCAGGCAGTGTCACCTCCAGGCAGCAGGCAGGGATGCCAGCTGCCTCTTTAGGCTGAGGTGAGGAGGTGCCAGCCAGGCCCGGGGCCATGGGTGGAGCCCATGTGTCCCACTCTGGCTGTTCCAGAGGGGTGATGTCTCCTCAGGCTGGGCTGACACCTCGCTCCACATCCCACCTCCTGCCTACAACCCCACACTGAAGCTCCGGCTCTTTTATTCCCAACTTGTATTCCTATTTTTGGCTGGTGACAAGGTTCATCACAAGCTGGTTGTGCTCACACCCCTTGCAAAGCCAGCACTGGTTCAGCAGCAGCTCTGCATGAGCCCATCACCCCCAAAATTAACCAAAACAGACAAAATTATGCCAGCAAGGGGGTGAGGGTGCAAGCCCCCATATTTTTGTTTCCTCCCCACAGGCAGTGGCCCATGAAGAGGGGCTGGGCTCATTACTGACAGCACCAAACAATTAAAGATTCTCAGGCTGATTTGCTTGGGTTGAGACAGTTATTTTTAAAACCAGGAACAAAATAAGTTGCTTCACCTTTGCTGAACCTCTCCTCTTTACAGCAGGGAGAGACAAGCTGAGCTGGTTGAATTTTCTTTTATTGGACTCTCTTGATTTTTCTTGGACATCTACCTGGAACATTAAATGTCCTTTCTCTCCCTATAGTCCAGTTAATACAACAAAATATGAGAACCCTTCAGCTTCTGTTATAGGAGAAAAACGCCTTCACCTTGTTATAAGAAAGGATGAGGCACTTTTTCCCAGAAAGGTACAAGAATTTACAAGTAACACATTCAAAGGTCCCCAAAACCGCAGCAGCAGCTCCCTGAATGAGGAGAGCAGCATTTGCTGGGCTTTTGTTGTGGATGGAAATGCTCAAACATCAGCCCCTTTGGATAAAGAAAAGGAGAGTTTTGTCTCCATTTGCTTCAGAAAGTAGTGATGAGAGGTGTTTGCTGTCCCTGCCTCGGTGACCAGAGCCTGGTGACACCCCCAGGTCCTCTCCCTGTGTCTGACCTTCGGGGATGGTCCTGGATGCAGATGGGGCCTCCTGCACCCTTCGAGGCTCATCCCACCCCGCGGAGCCCCAGCGCTGTGCTGGGAACAGCCCTGCTGGCACCTGCAGTGACAGATGCTGTGGCCAACAAAGGGCTTTCAAGGTTGCTGAAAGGTGGCAGCAGTCCCTGCCAGGCTGGGTGGGATCTGCAGCACCAGGACAAGGTCTTTGGAAGCTGCCAAATGTGCAGCAGCTTCACAGGGCAGGGGTGGAGTCTCTGGAGGGACTTAAAAGCTGTGTGGATGTGGCACTTGGGGACATGGGTCAGTGGTGGCCTTGGCAGTTCTGGGGGGTGACCTTAAAGGTTTGTTCCAACTTGATTCCATAATTTGTGGCTGTGGCAGAAGGAAGGAATGGGGACCATCTTTGGATGCAGGGGAAGGGAAAACTGAGAGGCAAAGGGGACAAAGGCCTTGCATGACAGGAAGGGTGAATGTCCCTTACCAGAGCCCCACAGTCACCCCATCTCTGAGGCTGCACCGAGACCTTTCCTTGGAAATCCCTTTACAATTAAACCCTCAGACCTTTCCTCAGAAATCCCTTTGAAGCAGAGGGGTGTAATGACAGCTGTCTGCCCCATGACAGGCACCAGGCCTTTCCCAGGCCGTCTGGGGAGGGAGTGGAAGCTCCGTGGCAGGAGTTGGCTCCTGGGATGGAACAAAACGTGGCACAAACCCCACTTGTCTCCGTATCCTCCCATTCCATGTGATCAATGCCCAGAGAGCAGCGGGATGCCCTGCCCTGGCTCCCTGCAGCTGCTGGGGCCCATCGTGGCCGGGCCGTGTCCAGCCCCGCTGCCTCCGGCCGTGCCCAGCCGGGAGCACACTGCCCGGGGGCGATCCTGGCAAGGGCCCGGAGAGCCCACAACATCTCTGACACCTCCTTGAAGCCTCCTCTTGCTTTGCATTTCGTACCCAAGCCCAGCAATTCTCCTTGGAAATGCCCGGAAAAGAGACAATTTGGGCAAACTCTGTTTTACCTTTAGCTCAGCCTTCATTTCTAGGAAACCAGGCTTGTTGTTTTCTGTATTGTTCTCGTGTCTCTTTAAAGCTGTCCTGTCACTGATGAAGCAGAATAAACCCAGCCATTCTCCCTTTTTTTATTTGTCTTAGATCCTGGTCTTTATTTATAGCCAGAGCCTGGAGCAGGAATGAGCAATCTCCCGCTCGGGGCTGTCCCTGCTCCCTCCCTTAACCTCATCCCACGTCAGGCAGCTCACAAAGCTTTCCTCACAGCACAGCTCTTCTCTGGAGCCCTTCCAGCCTCCAGAGGGACAATTCCCTTTCATTTTGTGGCAAAGAAGATTTGGTTTTGCAAAACGGAGCAAACCTGTCCAGTGAGAGCTGAAGGAGAGGGCGAATCCCTCTTGTTTGCTCCAGAGGATTCTCTGCATCCTGCTGGGTCATTCGAAAATACCCAGGGAAATTCAAGAGTTTTTCTTTGGGTTTGCTTTCTGAATGGCCAAGGGATGCTTGTTTCTCCCTGGGTGATGCCCCAGTGCTGGCTGACACAAACAGTGAACAGAGAATTGAGGGATTGAGTTAATTTTCATTCTGAGCATTTAGCAATGAGGTAGAACTTTCCAGGCCTTTTTTCAGCAACTTTTAGACCTAAAAATGGATTTCCTCCTTAACAAAAACTGAGTTTTTGCCCCAGACAATGCCTAGGGTCAATGGGGCTTTTCAGAACATCCCAAACCTCCCAGGACCAGCAGAGCTGGATCTGCAGACCCATCCTTTACCCAGCCAGCCGTTCAGGACTGCTCCATAATGAAGATTAAACACCTACAAAGTTTTAGTGATGTCTCAGAATTTCCTTCAGGGCACATTAGGAGGAGAGGACCTGCAGAGCTTGGCTTTGATGTGGGGACAGTCACCTGGGGAGGCCATTGGCTCCATCCAAGGGTTTGGACAAGCAGCTTTCAGGAATAGTTTAGGTGGATTTGATGGTTTGGGGACAAGAGCTCAGACTACAAGGCATCCCCAGCCCCTGCCAGCTTGTACAGGTTGCCCAGAGGCATCCCAAGAACTGGGTTCTGGGATAAAAATTGCAAATAAAAGTAGAAAAGCTCCTTTAAAAACACCCAATGGACATTTAGGTTGAGAATTCTGTTGGGGGTTCAAGCCCTCAGGGTTTTGATTTTGGGGTGATGGGAAGGATCTGGCAGGATGGTGCCCCCAGGAGTGGTCACATTGACAGGAATCCCTCCTGGGGATGCAAGGCTGCTGGATAAGAAGCAGCAAGTAAATGAAGTGTACGGGAATTAATCCAGCAAATCCAGTTTGGAGCTTATTAGGCAATTGGTATGCAAGGAGAGGCCGCTCTTAAAGCACATTTAGCCCTGGGAGGAGATTTTTGATTCATCTCCTTCAAGGTGCCAGAATGTGCCACCGAGGAAACTCCGTAAATATTCCCCAATAATTTGCCAGAGTGGCTTGGCCATGGCCAGAAGTCCCCCAAGGGCCAGGGAGAAGCTCCACGCCTCTGGCCCAGCATTCCTGGCAGGCTGCTGAAATGCCAGAGACAACAATTAATGCCAATTGCCGCAGTCACTTCCTCGACAGGCTCTGATCTGGATTGATCCAGCAGCTCAATTTTGTTGTTGGGGATAGAATTTCTCATTTCAAGACATAAATCTCTCCCTCACTTATCAATGCAAAGATTTGTACAGTTAATAGGTGCTGGCAGTATCTGTAATTCCACATGCTGGGCCGGGAGACTATCTCAGGGCTAGGGAATGGCCTCCTCTGGAAGGAAAAAAAAAATAGATTAGAAAAGGCAGGAGCACCAATATTTCTGCAGTTTATTGCCAGGATGAATTGAAGTCTTGGCCCTATTAAGCTGATAACAAACCTGACTTCAGCAGGGCCAGGGTGCGCATGGAAATATCTGCAGGAATAACCAGGGTTGGTTTGGGATCTTGATTTTTTATAACGTGGTGAAGCCAAGACCTCTGGGATGAGCAAACTCAGCCTGTGGGAGAATAAATATCTCAGATCCACCCAATTCTCCTTGGTGCAAAGGAGAGGAGGGTTGAAAACTGCTGTGGGAATTTCCCTCCATCCTCTACATCGTTATGGGGGAGGGGTTTGTGTCCAGGTCTCCAAGACTCCTCTTCTCCCACCCCTCCAGTCCTTTCCCCCGCAGCATCTGGTCCCTCCAATGTGGCTCTAACGATCTTCTCCAAGGCCGCTCCCTAAATCCACGTCCCTCCCAGCCTGGGGAGGGAGCAGCCAACTTCCAACTCCTTCTGCCCTAAATCCACGTCCCTCCCAGCCTGGGGAGGGAGCAGTCAACTTCCAACTCCTTCTGCTTTCAAGAGCACTTGGAAGCGGCGGCTCGGCTCGGCGCGGGGAAGGAGCTGCTGTGGCAGGTGCAGGCAGCCAGCGGAACAACTGCTGCCATCTGCTCCTCTGCTCCGCCTGGAATTCCTGGGCGTGTCTGCAGGACACGGGCGATGCTCAGAACCCGCCAGCCATGGATAATGGAAATCAAAATTGTCCTCTCTGTGGTTTCCTGCTCTGCTCCAGCAGGGATTTTGCAGGGTGTCCCCCCTTTTCCTGCTCATGGTGTTTTGCAGAGTGTCCATCTCCGCTGGTTTCCCACTGGATTTGGGAAGAGGTTTGGGCAATTTCAGACAAGGTCTGGGGATGGGCTGGAAGGTCCTTCATGGACTGTGGCAGTTTCCCTGCCTGTGACGCTGCCATGGGGATCCCAGACTCCCATCAATCACAGAGTCATGGAATGGTCTGGGTGGGAAGGGACCTTAAAGATCATGTCATTCCACCCCTTGCCATGGGAACCTTCCACTATCCCAGAGGGGCTCCACACCACATCCAGCCTGGCCTTGAACTCTTCTGGGGATGGGACATCNCACGGGCGATGCTCAGAACCCGCCAGCCATGGATAATGGAAATCAAAATTGTCCTCTCTGTGGTTTCCTGCTCTGCTCCAGCAGGGATTTTGCAGGGTGTCCCCCCTTTTCCTGCTCGTGGTGTTTTGCAGAGTGTCCATCTCCGCTGGTTTCCCACTGGATTTGGGAAGAGGTTTGGGCAATTTCAGACAAGGTCTGGGGATGGGCTGGAAGGTCCTTCATGGACTGTGGCAGTTTCCCTGCCTGTGACGCTGCCATGGGGATCCCAGACTCCCATCAATCACAGAGTCATGGAATGGTCTGGGTGGGAAGGGACCTTAAAGATCATGTCATTCCACCCCTTGCCATGGGAACCTTCCACTATCCCAGAGGGGATCCACACCACATCCAGCCTGGCCTTGAACTCTTCTGGGGATGGGACATCCACACCCTCTCTGAGCAGCCTGTTCCTAACAGCACCAGGGATCAGAAAACAGTGACATTTTGGTGCTCACTGGAGCCACGTCTTCAAATCTCTGATCCAAAGTGCTGCATTTCATGGCAGAAAACGGAAGGGAAGCAGATTCTCCAGGAAAATATCCAGGCTTGGTTTGCTCAACACAGCAAAGCAGTGGCTGGTGGGAAAGGTGTCCCAGAAAGAACTGAACAGGTCAGGAATTTTTTTCCTAATTCCCTCTGGCAAACTGGGGATGATGTGAAAGACGGTCGGGATGTGTGGATCTCCTGCATTGCCCACAGAGGTAACAAAAGCCATTTTGAGTAGGAAACACCTTGATTTTTTGCACTGGAAGAGGTAAAAATACACATCCATTAGATAATGAGTGCTGTGGGCACCTTATCCCTGTGGAATTTGTGATCAAGTTCCTTGTGGAGAGAGATGAAATGCCCCAAATTGACGGAAACCTATTGTCATAGATACAAATTTCCCAGGTAGAGGAATAAATCCCCGGCAGCCATGGGAGTGCAAGACTAGATCTGTCTGATAACGATCTCCAAAACACCCAAACCTAGGACTTCTTCCCCTGGATGATGGAAAAGGGTGGGATTTTGGCAGGGTGAGTCCCCACTGAGGGTGATACCCAAATCCTGGCCATCTTGACCAAAACACAGAGGAGAGGGACAAGGACACAGGACAATTAATTTCTTCCTTTCCATGTAGGTTCTTGCTTTGACTTGAATTCTGAAAACCCTCCGGAAGGCAGGGCAAAGAGAAAGGCACCATTTCCGATAAGCTGGGTTCAAAGGGAAGCATGAAATTCGGATGGATGTGCAGCCAGAGCAGCCCGGGCTCTGCTCAAAACCAGCAAATGCCTGCAATATAGATTTCATTTAGATTGAAGGATCTGTTTAGTGTGCATATTAGAAAACACTGCCCTTATTAATTCTGTTCCTTTTGGGATCCTTCCCTGTTTGTTTGGGTGTTTTTTCAAGTGAACAATTTCAAAGTCAATTGAATCCTGGGGGAAGGTGTTGGCTTGACAGGTTTTAAGCTCAAATTTCTTCATTTACATGCAGAGATAGCACAAGATTGGGAAGGGTAAACTTTCCATCTGCTCTAATAGGCATGGGCTGGGAATACGAGGAAGGAAAAGTGCATCTGTAGGTCTTCAAATTTTAGTAGGGGTGTAAGCCATGGATCAGGCACCACCAAATTCACTCTACTTGGAGTTTTCCTGAAATAAAACAGCACCTGGATTCAGGTGAATGGGAATAAATCTCCTGACTACTTTTTATTTCCATTTTCTGTGAGTTTTCAGACTCACATGTGCAAAATGAGGTCGAATCGGGATATAGGGACCCAAAAATGCCTGTCGTGCCTGTCCCAACGGGACTTCCCATCCCTCCAGTCTGCCAGTGCTCCTTTCTGCCAGCAATGGGGCACTGTGCCTGCTCCAGGAGTTGGATGGAGCCCAGCACATCTCACCTCACCTCATGTAGGTCAGCCCGGCACCAGCAGATGGGCTTGTCATAGAGCTGGACTCCAATTCCATCATCCCTTCGATCCAGACACACCCTGGGAGCGAGGGGACGCTGCGGCTCCTGCAGCCACCAGGGCAAGAGGTGTCAAAAACAAACTCCTTCTTCCATGAATATTTAAAGTTTCCCAGAACTTTGAGGGAGATTCACTGATCCAAGGTATTGTAAATTAAAAGAGGGGAACTAAAATGTGATTTTTATCCCTGCCCGTGGCAGGGAGTTGGATCTAGAAGATCTTTAAGTTCCCTTCCAACCCAATCTTTCCATGATTCCATGGTTTTTCATCATTTTTACCAAAAAATGTGAATTTTAACATGGAGTTAAAAATGTATTTCAGAAGATGTTAAAATGATCTCAAATAAGTGACTTTCAGCCTCCTGCTCTCCCCTCCCAATAACAAAAGCTGCAGAAAGCAGACGATATTTGGAGTTTTACTCTGTTTTCTCCTCTATCTCCTGGTTTTGGGGGTCCTTGGAGGTTCTCCCATGTTCCCTACACTGCAAGGAGAGCAAAGGCCCTGCCCTCCTGCTGTAACAGGAAGGAGTTTCAGAGGCAGAAAAATCCCCTTTAAGGGTCGTTTTTGCTGAATTCAACCCTGCAGTGACCTTCTCCTGATGTCTTGCAAGAACCGAGGTCATTAAGCTCCGAGCTGCCTTTGGGTTTTAAGAGAGGAAAAGAAGGCCAAAGACACATTCCTGGCTTCCCCCTCTCTCCCTCCTCCCCACTGATCTCCTCAGTCCCTGCAGGTTTTCCGCAAGGAAGCGCTTTGGATATAAATAAATACAAACCCCCTCGGGATGCCCATCACTGACAGTTCCAGTGCAGAGAAGCTCCCAAAGTTCAGAGTTTAATGCAAAAGTCTGAAGTGACCACCATTTATTCCAAATTGCTTCGCTTGATCCGATGACCTCGAGAAATTATCGCTGGAGGAGCTGGGGATCGGTAGCTGGGAGCAGCGGGGAGGCAGCGGGAGTGCGGATGGGAGACAGCTCTGCCAAAGGAGGGCTCAACCACAACGGTGAAGCAACATTTGGGATTTTAAAGAGCCTTGGAGAGACATTTTCCTCTGGAGAGCTCGGGGATTTGAAGCCCATGTGAGCAATCAACAACAAGCATCCCACGGGAGCCTGGCAGGGACCAGCAGGGATGCAGGGACCAGCAGGGATCGGGATCCTCCAGCCGTGCTCGCCCCATGGCATTTGCCAGGCAGGTGGGTGCCAGGGATGGGGGAAATGGGGACTGAACTCCCTGGCTCCCTGCCCAGGGTGTTTTGGAGCCGAATTCCCCCCTCGCTGCTGCAGGGCACCAGCACTGGGAGCAGCAGTGAGTGTTCTACGGATTCACAGCACAGTGAGACCCCTGAGGCAGGGAGGTTTTGTGAGCAGTGCCTGGGCTAAAAACCAGTAAGAACCAAGTGGACTGGAATCCCCAGAGGCAGAGCAGTCCGGATTCTGACAGACACACACTGGGACACACTGGGACACACTGGGATGGTCCTGTGCCCAGCTATGCCTCTGATAACCCAGAGCCCGATGCTGGGAGTCATGGACGCCGGAGCACCAACACCACCAAAAACCAGGAGGGTCTCTTGGTGGGACGACCAAGAGATGCTCTTTTGGTCATGGAGAATAAAAGGCCTTCCCCCCGGATGCCTCGTTCTGTTATGCAAATGTACCCCAGTTTTCCTCTCGAGATTGGCCCCTTGCATCCATGCCGCTCTATGCCTTATATATCCCAGTTCCAGAGAGTTCTTCCTTCCCTGTTTCCCCTCCTTTGCCCTATCATCTCTCCCCCAACCTTTCCCTATTGGCTCCCTTACCCTAACCCCACCTATGTGCCGCCCCTGTGCCCTCAGACCATTGGTTCTGGTGCTCTCCCTGCCCCTGCATAAAAACCCCGGACCCTCCTTTGTTCTCTTGTCTCTGGCTCCCTTCGCAGCTGTCACCGTCCTGGTTTGTTGTCACTGGACCCTTCCTCAATCAACCTCCTCTGCAGAACCCCACACGAAGACCCTTCTCGTTTCTCCCCGTTGGAGCTATCAGGTGTGCGTGTGTGTGTGAGCGGCTGCACTGCACAGAAGCGACTCCTCTGGGACATGCTTTTGGGAAGGTTGTGGCACCTGACCACCTGAGACCACCGCAACAGGGAGTAGGGTCAGGGTTTATTCTCCTGCCTTTTATTTCACTCTTGGTTTTGCTAATTGAGTTCTGGAGGGGGCCAAGGTTGCCTTGACCTGAGCTGTGACTCCAGGGACAAATCCTGTGTCTGTCTGGGCTGGGCTATGTGATCTCTGCCCAGTCCCTTCACACTCAGGGCAGCGTTTTGCTTTTGCTAAATAATCCAAATGGATTTCAAACCCCCAAACCCTTGAATCAGCAATATTTAGGATTCATGTGTGTGCTGGGGAATGCTGGAAGTGGCAGTTTCTTTAAGGCTGAATCAATTGACAGAAAAGCACTGATTTCACCAAGGTCCCAAACCCTTCTGGGTCAATACAAGAAAATGAGACACTTAAAAGAAGCTGTGGATGGTTTGTGCAGAGCCTCCGAGTCCTGGCTTTGTGACAGGATTGGAAACAGGAGTCACAGGTTTTGGGGAAACCTGACTCTCATTCCTGGTCATTTCTCATAACAACCCCTTCTTTCTCCTGCCTTCTCCAATCACAGTGATGGAACAGTGACCATCTCTGCCAAGATCCCCACGTGGATGGGGATGGAGATTTGCATCCCTCGGGTCCCCAGGATGTGCTGGGATCTGGCAGGGACACATCCCAGGAACCTCCATCAGATGAAATCAGAGCCTCCAAGAAGCCAGGTGATTGAAATCCTGGTTATTTCAGCTGGGATTTGAGGGAGATAAACACTCCTCCTGATCTAACGCTACCCATGTGAGTGGCATTCCCAGCTGGCACCAGAGAGCTTTGATCCCACTGGTCATGGCACTCACAGAAGTCATTGTTCAGTCCATTTTGGGGAGGAAAAGGATACAAAGAAATAACTGCAACTCCTCTTACCTTCCAAACCCTCTGCAACCTGTCCGCGGCAATACCCTGGTGCAGGAGAGCACAGGAGTGATGGACAGGGATGGAGCTGGGAAAGATGACCCAACTCCAGAAAAGCAGGGAAGGGAGGTTGGGGTGGGAGTTGGTGCCCTCCGTTGAGTCCTTGCTCCATCTTTGCTGTCCTTGGAGGTCCAAAAGAAGGTTGTCTAAGGCTGATGTTGGGACAAAGCTCTCAGGCACAGGGTGGGATTTTTGGGGTTGTCCTGGGCAGAGAGAGGAGTTGGACTTCGATGATGCTTGTGGGTCCTTCCCAACTCAGGAGATTCCATGATTCCATGATTTTAATGTACTCATTTAACATTTTTCCAGAGCCCAACAGGAGCATTTTGGGGGCGTTGTTTTCCCTACCTAGAAGTCACTTTGTTACCCAGGTGAACATCAGCACAGCAAACAAGGATCATGGAATCATGGAATTATTTAGGTTGGGAAAGCTCTCAGAGATCATCGAGTCCAACTGTTAACCCAGCGCTGTCAAGGTCACCGCTAAACCATGTCCCCAGCTGCCACATCTGCACATCTTTTAGATCCTTCCAGGGAGAGAGGCTCCACCACTTCCCTGGGAAATGTGAGCCAGCGCTTTAAGTCTTTGAAATCCCGCTCTTCAGAAAATTCCCCCCTTGCACAATACCAACTTCTTGCACCTTGAGAAAGCAGCAGGAGGCCTTCAAATCCCTGCCCACCCCATCAAACCCCTGCTCTGCATTGCTCACCTGCTCCCCTCCCCATTCTGGCACTGATGGGGATATGGGATCTTTCCGAGGAGGCAGTTGCTGGTGCCATTATCCCGAGCCGTATCCTGCTCCACGGGAAGCCCATCACGACTCCAGTGCTATTCCTTATGGTATCCAATGCTCTCCATCAGCATGGAAATCGCTGCCTGGCTGCATTTAATGACCAAATAAAGTGGCTCTTTCCCTGCTGGAACCGAGTGCTTTTCCTGCAGTCAGACTTCCTCAAGCACATGTCCCGGGGTGCTCCAGGGAGCGCCACCAGAGGGGAGGATATTCCAGAGTCACCCGTGGGCCTCTCTCTAATTAGACTTAAATGAAGCTGTTTGATAAGGAAATGCCTTTCCCAGCATTAGGAATACGGCTGTGGAGAACAACACCAGCTGTGGAATAACACCCGTCTCAGCCCAGCAAAGATCAGTACTACGGCTAAATTACATCCTGGCCCAGGAACAGGGGGATTTTTGTCCCAGCACAGTCTTTAGATGAGGGAATCAACAGCGGGAAGTGTCTCTTAATTTGCTAATAACGGGAATGTGAGCAGCGTCTCGAGTGCTGCCGGTGACATTGGCGGGATTCGGCAGGATTTGGGCAGCGCAGGAAGCGCAGCCGTTGGGTAGCAGATGGCACTTCCACGACTCCCATCAAAATGCAAAGTTCCTTAATGGATTTCTGACACGGAGCAGCACGGCAGGAACGGCTCGGGCTGGGAGCGAGCAGAAGAAACAGGAACGAATGGAATCGGGAGCAACCGAGGGCTGCTCATCCCTGTGCCAAGGCATCCAAAGGCAGGACTGGCATGCAGCAGGGAAGAAGGTACTGTCAAGGGCAGACCTGACAGCTGCTCATTCCAAAGGCAATTCCCTTTATTGTCCATTGGCTCAGACAGGGCTCCCTTATCTGGGGCAAGTGGCCGTCTCCAAAGGGTGATAACGGGAGCGCTTTAGAACTGTGCAAAGAACAGTTCTCCATTTGCCAGCTGACCTGGAATATCAAGGGAGAGGGGGAAAAAGCGATTATTGATCTAAAATAGCCCTCTTTTGGTCTATTTTATAACAGTTGGAAAGAGAAAAAAAAAATCTCTGAGAGCTCCCAGTTCAATGAATGACAAGGGAGTGGGATTTATTATCCCGATTCATTCCTTTCTGAACGAGGGCAGGTGTTTTTCAAATGAAACACTTTCCCCAAATGAGCAGAACAAAAAGGGTTTAAAAACACAAAGGAAGCTGTGGCTTTTCCAGCTGATGGAGATTTGTTTAAGGTATCACTCAACACTTTGTTTTAGTGGGCAGGGAAAACTTCCAGGGACCTTTCTCTGAATGTCTGTAATTCAGGATGTAAGGAGTTAATTCCCACCTTCCCCTTTCAAACTCCAGTTCACTTAATTTAATAGCAGAAAAAGGAAGAGAGTGACACGTTATTGAGTTTACATGACAGTCCGAAGACATTACAATGATGGGATTATGTGCTTTGGAGTAGCCTTATCATCCAAACTCCCACATGCAGGCAGGAACAGGAGAAATTCTTCACTCAGTCCTTAGCAGTGCTTGTCAGAACGAGGATAGTTAATTAACATGACCTTTTTTGCTTTAAAAGGAAAACCCAGAAAATTCCATCTCTCTTGCGTTTGTTTATAAAGAAATGAAATAAACCCTAAAATACACTGATCAATGAAGGCAACAAAGGATATTCAGGAGCTGTATTTTCCTCCCCACTCTACAGACCAGAGGAAAAGAAGTGTGCAAAGAAAGTCTCTGGTAAATAAAGCAGCTCTGCACCAAGTAAAACAGGAAATATGAAGTACGGTCTGAAATCAAACAGCCTCAGTTGTTTTCATTTGGCTCCCATGAGCAAGAAACCTTGAGGGAGACCTTCAGAAAGTGTGAGCCCAGCTTTAATGGAGGGCTGGAGAAAAGAGCTGGGAGCAGCTGGATCAATAAACACAGACTCATCCAGAAACCTCCAAATGTATGCAAAAAAGGGCAAAAAGCAGGAAAAAATGCCCTGGAGAACAACACACGAGTGTAGTTTATGGACCATCCCATTCCAACGCAGGGAAAGAAAGGGGAAATTTTCAGCAGTGTTGAGTCCTCCCTGACTCCGGGATCTTTCCCGGGCATCCCTACTTCACAGCATCAACCTCTGGATTCCTTCTTTCCAGGGAATAAAGCTGCTATTCAAAGCTGCTGGCTCCGGGGCTGGGCTGGAAGAGCAGCAATGTTCAGCCCCTCTCCGGGGAGGCTCTTCACGAATCCCTTCATTAGGCACTGGCCGAGCGCAGGTACCGCTGCTCCGAGATGCAGCACTTTATCTTTCTTTTATGTTTAATCTCCTTTTTCCACTCCCACGGGTTGAAAACATTCCCTCCAGGACTCTTCATGCTGCAAAGAAAGTTCCTCAATGTCAAAGCTGGAGGAGGTTCAGACGTTGCTTCATGTGAGGATAAAGCCGGATGAGGCGTTGGGAAGTCTGGAGAGCAGACAAGGAGCAAGGACACCCCGGGTGCCTCCACCCCTTCTCCACTCAGGGAGCCACGGGGAATGCTGGCCATGGGAAGCCCACGTGTGTGATTCCAGCGGCACTTGGAGCCGCTGCTCCCATCCCAGGTGGCTGAACGCTCTATTTAACTCATTTCTAAATATACCTTGCCCAGCCAGCGTCTGGCAGCGGCTCCGCTCCTGACCACAGGCGAGTTATATAAAATTCTCACCTCGGCTTCTCTCCCTCAGCTCAGCAGAGCCCAGGCAGCCTCTGTTGTCCTCCAGCTCTCAGCTCAACTCATAAAAGTCAATAAAAACATTGAGAATGAGACCTGGATGCTTTTACCTTCTGGACTGGAGTAAATTTACTCAGAAATGCCCTCTTGGGTATCCCAAACCTTGACTCATCCTGAATTCCACCACAGCCTTGCGGACAGAAACAGGGCAAGGAAGACATCAACCTCCTCAAAGGGACACATTTTTACACAGTTAAAATGTGGCTTCTGCCTGTTTGGTTTGCAGCTTTATCACCTCACCTGGTGAGGTGGGAGCATGAGGAGCAGAGGATGGAAATCGGAGCAGAGAAAAAATTTTTTAAAAGGTTCACCCCTCTCAAACCAGATTTACTGGGAGTTCAGGACGAGACAACTTCTCTTTGTTCTGGCCTGAGTGGAACCATTTTTCCATGCTTTTTTTTCCCCTGCAGAAGAGGAATCCCAGGCTCTGTGAGCCTCTCGCCCTCAGCAGTGGGAAAAGGCTGTTGGCAGTGGTCAGATCCTCTCAGCACAGCTGAGACACTCAGCATGTGGCTGGTGGTGGATCCCACTTGAGCTTTCTTAGCTGCTCCCACCATCCACATGCACGAGGCTATAAATGGAATAAACCACTTGGATCCTTTCTGATATTGTCAGAAATCACTTCAGCATCCCCATAACAACCACATCCATACAATCAGATGTCCAGGGAGTGAATCCTTCTGTTCTGGGAAGTACAGACACTTCAGGCACTGCAAAGCCTTGGCCAAAGCACCTCAAGGGACAGGATGTTCACCCTCTCCCTGAGCAGATTTGCACCAACACTCCAAACTGATTGTCCAAGCAGGGTGTAAGAACCTCACTGGATTTGCCTGCGTGGGTTTTGTCTTCTGTGTTTTTTTCTGGAGAGGATGAAGGCAGCTATAGAAAGGATTATCCAGAAAAGAGGAATTCTAACGCTGACATGCCTAAAGCAGGAACAAGGGCTCATCCCATCTCAAATCCCACTTTTCTGTTTCCTTTACATCCCAGTGGACTTTGGAGGTGCATGAACCCTTGGATTGCTGTTGGATGTTAGGAAGAAATTCTCCCTGTGAGGGCAGTGAGGTCCTGGCACAGGGTGCCCAGAGAAGCTGTGGCTGCCCCTGGATCTCTGGAAGTGTCCAAGGCCAGGCTGGATGGGGCTTGCAGCAACCTGGGACTGTGGAATGTGATGGAGGGTGGGACTGGATGGGCTTTAAGGTTCCTTCCAACCCAAACCTTTCTCCAATTCCACGATTTTATGAAATATGGCTCCAATATGAAAACATTCTCACCAAGGTCTTGAACTCTTAAAACCAGACCAGACTTTTAGAAGGTGCTCAATTCATTCCATTCCATTCCATTCCATTCCATTCCATTCCATTCCATTCCATTCCATTCCATTCCAGTCTTCCAGCAGCTCTGCTCATTGACCTGCCCCCCAAAGCCCCAGAGGAGATGTTGAGGAGCTGCAGAGGACAGGTGGTTCAGGGCCCATCTCTGAGATTCCTGAGTGAGTTTTTCCACGTGTGGGATCTTCTGGACTGGATATGAACGACTCCTTGCATCAACAGCAGTTGGTTCCACAGCCTGTGCCAGTCTCTGCCATCAGCTGCGTCCAAGTGGATGAGCCAAAGGTTTTCCAGCTCATGGGACACAAGCTGTAGCCTAAACCGTGGACCAGAGGGAAAAGAGGCCATGAAAGGCAATGATTGGTTTATGGAGAACCAGGGGAGAGGGAGGCAAGGAGAGGAGGGTGTGGCAATGGAGCTGGGAAAGAGAAAAAATGGGGATTTTGTTCTTCTCAGGAGAGGAATTCAGCACGTTGGGGTCCAAAAGCTTCAAATGGCAGAGTTGGTGGCTGCGTCTGAGAGTGCTCTGAGATTCAGGCTTTGCTGGTGTTTCCGAGAGTCCAGCTGAGCTGGATCCACGGATTATTCCTCCCTCATCTCCTCAATCCATGGCCATACCTTTCATGAACCTGGATCCCGTGTGCTCTCCTGTGCTATTGAACCCTGCAGGGCATCCTGATGTGAAGAAGTGCTTCCAAGGTTCTTCAGAACCTTCACAAGAGATCTGGCATAATTAGTCTTAATTTATCCTCAGTAATTGCCTGCGGCATCCGTCAGCAAAGAGGGGGTTGGAAATGCAGAAGGAGAGATCCTTTATTTTTCATTATTTATTTTCCTTGACACAGAACAGTTTTCTTTCTGCAGGGAAGCTGCTCAGCCGAACTCGTGCAATAAATAAACAACACCAAAAGTTTCTGGGGAACGTCCTGATTTGATTAATTTTGCCACAAGGAACTTCTAAATAGGGAAAAAAAAAATCAAATCTGCAACCACCAAAGTAATTTTCATTTTTAAGTTGTCATTCTTTGCATTTGTCACGGAGCTCTTCCTACCTTGGGAAGAACAAGGAATACTCTTGCATGGATCAGCTGTTTTTGGACCTCAGAAAATCTCTCCTCCACCCACACTCAGCAAAGAACTCATGGATTTTCCTCCTCCCAGATCCTTGCTGCAAATGGAACATGTTAAAAATAGGGATGCACTCCAGAGGTCTCCCCAGGAAAGCCGGATGGGAACTGGTGGTTGTTAACTTGGGGCAGGGATTAAAATTTCCCCTCCAGTTCCAGAGATGTTCCTCACAGGATGACAGCTCCCTATTTTTTAATTTACAGCTTTTCCCTTTAGTAATGCTCGTATTTTGGGGCATGAAGTCATTGCTTGAAGCCTGAGATTCCTGAGTGAGTTTTTCCACACGTGGGATCTTCCGGGCTGGATATAAACGGCTCCTTGGATCAGCTCTGCCCCAAGCAGGGCCTCTTGTCGTGCTGTCCCCGGGCAGGATCCGGCTTCCTGCACTGCTTGTTGCCTTTGGATCTCAGGGAATTACTTTACAACCTCTTCCCATCTGCTCCAGCCTCTGGATGCTCTCGGGAGAGCCGGCGCTGCCAGCTGGGTGCGTTGGGTGGTGATTGAAGGGCCCTCGGAGCTGGTACTTCAATGATCTCTGTGAATCTTTCGTGCCCTGCCATGGGCTGGGAAACAAAACATGGAGCAGTCCTGCAAAGGAGGAAGGGAATTCTGTGTCTTCACTGAGCTACTAAATCCAGCATGGATGGCAAAGTCTGCAATCCAGCAGTGCCAGGGGTTAAGTTTGCCCTAAAACCTGTAGGAAGGGCCGTGGGAAAGCATTTAGAAATAATTAAGCTCTGTCTAATCTGGCATTTTTATTTTCCCACAAAGCAGGCAGTGCAGAAGTTTCCCAGGGGAAGAAGTGTTTCAGATGACCAGGAATTCCTGGGGCTACACAGAGCTGCCTGAGATGCAGTGGAGCTTCAGCCAACGTGGCCCCAGGGGATAAATCCCATCCTTGGACACCGCCCCACACCGAGCCCTTGCACTTCACTGCATTCCTGCGGGAGAATCCTTTGAACTGCATCGGTTCCCATTTAAATCACGGCAGTTTCCAGTTGCATTTCCAGGGGCAGGTGGGAATAGCAGCCGAAATTTGCTGCTGCCGGAGAGCTCCTGGTGCCAGCAGAGGTGGCACTGCCATCCCCGGGGTCCCTGCAGGGAGCGGTGCCGCTGCCACCTCGGGGCTGTCCCCACTGCCCAAACCCAAACCCAACCCACCAGGGGTGACCTGCTCCTGCCCCAGGCCCAGGGGCTGGGTTAAAGTGGTGTAAATGCACCAGTATTTCACGAAAATCGGCTTTTTCCCACTTATTCTCTCTTTTTAACAGCTCCCACACACAATCAGCAGCCACACGGCCGGGGAAAAAAAAGTGTTAGAAATGACAGCAGAGTAACAGAAAAACTAAAACATTTTCACAGCCTTGTCTGCTGGTTTTAAGAGCATTTCACCACAGCTCAAAATTACATTATTTAGTATCAATTATCCTTCGATTGAAGCTCGGAGAGGTGGCAAGGCGAGCGTTTTTATCTCATTAGCATGTCTTGCCTGCTAACCATTTGCTGTATTCCCTCCCTTTGATCCTGTCTTTGATTATATTGTGTGACAAAAGCCCGTGTAATCTACCATTATTTCCATTAAGAGCAGAGCTGCCCTCCTCTTTGACAAGGCAATTTATTCTCATTGCGGCGCCTTTGTGCAGCCCGGCCGGGCTGCCGCCCTCTCCCCGCCCCGGCGGGGTGGGATTGGCAGGTGCTGCTCCAGCCTGGGTGGCATCGGGACCTCGCAGTGTCACCAAGCAGGGCTGCAAATATTGACATTTTAATGGCAAGCAGGAGGGAATGAGCAGCTGCCAGAGGCGGCACAGTTCAAGTGGTTCTGCTCTCTGCCCCGGAGAGAGGCGATGGATGAAGATGCAGGAAAAGGTCCTTGAGGAGGTGAGATCCATAAGTGACCTGTGAACATGAACAACTTGTTTTTGAGCCCGGAGCGAGCTGTATCTGCCCCTCATCACCCATTTCTGGTGGCCTGCTTGGTGTCCAGACCCAAACCTGATTTAGAGCAAGAATCCTGTGATCTCCGTCCGTCTTTCCAAAGTCACTTTGAGAAGCCAAGTTATTTATTTAGAAATATCCTCCTTACTGGCGCTTTTTTCCCCATGATTTTGAAGCCACAAGCTGGTGGTGAAGCCAGAGTAAATCTGCCCAGCCCAATATTAACAAACTAAATCAGGCCTTATGAAATAATCAGGTATTATGAAACCAGCTTGAATAATTTTTGACCATTACTTGACTAATCCTGAGCTGTTCTTTAATCTCAGCTCTAAGAGTGACGCTCCCATGGCAAGCACTCAATGGCTTTAAATTGGATGCCCACACAAGGCCACAGTCCAGCATTTTTCCAGGGAGATTAAGCAGCCCTGGCTGCTTTTCTGCACCTCCTCCAGGAGCAAACACCTATTTCTGCCCTCGAAAAAGATGCACTTAAAATAAACCTCCGGTGTCATGAAAATACCGACTCCGGCACTCCAAAAGGATAATCATGGTCCTTAACTTGAGCACAGTGCACTGAGTGCTTATTATTTTCCTGTGCCCTTCTGGTCTAAAAAAGGCAGTGGGAAATGAGTCCTGTTTGGAGAATAAAGGGGGGTTTGGTGGGAATCAGTTATCCACGGCAGCGTGGAAGAGGAGAAAACCATTGAGAAGAGGGAGTGGGAATTAACTGGCAGTGAAATCTCCTCTTGGAGGCACAAAAGATTCAGGCCCAGGTATCAAATGCTGACCTCCCCTCCTCCCTTTTCATTAAAATTCCTTCCATTACCTTAAAATCAAAAGCAAAGGAGTGGCCCAAAGTACTGAGCTCCCCTTCAAGGCATGTGGGGCCTGACATCCCAGCGCAGTTTGTCCGGAATTAACCCCGGGTCGTGGTGACCATGGCAAGGGTTTGCAGGGATGGTTCCGAGCTGGCTGCATTCTAAGAACCTCCTATGAGATTTTCTGGTCGGAATTTGATGAAGTATCAGGTCTCCTCAGCATCTTTGTGGAGGTCAGGATGCACACAAAGGATCAGGAAAACGTCCCGTGCAAAGAGCATCCCCCTGTGCCTCAGCTGAAACCCAAACAGCTCCTCCAGCTGATGGAATGGAAATTTGATATGCCAAAAACCCCAGAGTCTCCAGCATTAAAATCTGCAGAATAAGGATTTTATCCCTTAAAACTCTCAGATTTTTAAATCTTTTATTGTTTAAAATAAATGTTCCTAATTATTTTCTTGTGAATTCCACAGACTAATGTGTCTCAGCAAAGTCCAGATCTGATTTAATTTATGAGATAAACTAAGTGTGAACTTTGCTGATTTGTGGCATTTTCTCACATTTCAGGGTGATCCTCAACACCGCAAAATAATCTTTAAAGAGGGTTATGAATTATCTTTGAGCTGCAAAGTCCAGCTGTGAGGAACAAACCCGGGAACAAGACCTTAGTGCAGGGCAAAGCCCTCATGTCCTGCTCCCAACACGGATAACACCAAATTCCTTGGAGAATCCTGCTGGGAAAAGGAGGCAGCTGCTGCAGGAGATGCTCCAGGCACAGGGCAAACCTTTCTCTGCTGCTTTGGAACTCGGCGTGCCGGGGTTTTTTATTGTCTGAACATGGAGGTTTAATGAACATTAGAGAATTTAAAGCACAAAAGCTTTTCCAGACCAAATTGGAGAAGAGTTTTGTAGAGACAAACAAAGGTTTGCCATTCTCCTCAGTTCTGATTTGGGTAAAGTAAAAGAAAAAAACTAAAATAAAGGGGTAAAAAACCCCAAAGAAGGATTTTTGGGCTGAGTGTCCACATGAGGGTTTCCAGGCCCGTGTGTGTGGAGAAGCCCTTTGGAGAAGGGCTGGGCTGCAGCCCCCGAGCTCCTCAGCCCTGGTGGAGAAGTTCCTCCCTGGAAGGCAGCACTGGGAGGCAGAAGGTCAGGTTCCATTACCCCCAAATCCCCCTGGATTTCCCAATCTATGCATGTTAACTGCTTCTTTCTCTCTTGCTTTTATTAATTCATAAATAAATGAATGGAGGAGGTTGATCCTTCTTCTTTTTTTTTTTTTTCCTCTTTTTAATCTTTGAAGTGTTTTTGAAGAAAAATAATTGGCAAAGAACCTGTCCCTTCTCCCAGCAGCTCTGTGGATTCATTTAAGTTTTATAAGTGCTATTTCTCTTAGAATAAATCTTTATTAAAATTGACTGTAATGACCCTTGTCTGGACAGGAGAACCATAACCCCAAATCCCACTCCTTCTTTTGAGAGCTTTACCCTTTAAAACACAGAGATTCATCTCCAGGGAGACTCAAAACAGCTCAAAATCACCCCAAAAAGAAACCACCACATACCAAACCTTTAGGGATACACTGCTCATCCCTGCATTTTGGGAAACGCCTCCATTTCCTTCGGCACTGGGAAGAAGGAGGCGTTTGAGATGGAAGAACAGACACATCTGCAGCTTCAGCTGAGCTTCCAGCCCTCCATGAAGGGTTTGGCTCCTTGCTGAGATGCTGAGATACTTTTTGGAGTGGGGAAGGGAGGAAACATGGGATGGTGATGGTTGAGGAGATTGGGCTGGAGGATGGAGCCCAGTGGGGATGTTGAGTTTTGCTCTTAGCACATGGATGAACAAAGTAGACTCCCATGAATGGTTAATTCCTGGTTTTCAGCCAAAAACTCTGTTCTGTCTCCTCAGCAAAGTCCTGCAGGTAGAGGAGAGCCCATCCCTGCCAGTGGCTGCCTCCACCTCCCAATTTCTCCAAAATTCTTTGGCCGTATGAAAGCCCATTCATTGCTTTTCTCCCTTCCCACCCACCCTCTCCTCTTGATCCAAGGCCCGGCTGGAAAATCCTGCTCGCGGGGGAAACCAGAACTCCAGGAAAACCTCAGTTAACAATTCCAGAGGAAGGACTTGGTAATGATTCCATGATCTGTGCATTATTTTTATCACCAGTTATAACTCTCAGCTCCATTATCTGCTGCCCTGGGCAGGTAGAGCAGGGTTTGCACGAGCAGGAGGAGCCTTCAGTGCCCTGCCAGAGCGAACTAAAATGGAAACCCAGGCACGTGAGGGAGCTTTATTATCTTTGGAAGAGACTCTTGCAGGGGGTTTGTGGAAAATGAAGCACCCCAGAGCTCCACAAGACCTAATGCCCCCCTCAAAGCCTTTGCAAAGCCTGCAAAGTTATTGTGAATAACAAAGCAGAACCTGTCAAGGGACCAATTCCATCTTCTCCTATGTGAAAACAGCATGGATTTGGCCCTTTTTCCAAATCTGAAGTTTTTTCATGCTTTGAGGGATCTGCACCATGGGATCTATTGGATCACAGCCATGATTTTCCCATCCAGGCTCCAGCAGCAAGCCCGGTTTGGTTTCTCCCAAGGTTTTGTCCACTCTTTAACCATTGTCTCTGGCCACTGCAATTCCAGACCGATATTTCCACCTCAGGGTGATGAGCAGAGTTCTGTGAGGGATGGAGTGACCCCAGCAAGAAATCAAAGGGAAAACCAAAGGCAAAGATTGAAGGCCACTTGTTCCCATTTGGGAAAACCCAAGAGCTTGACCAAAGTTCCTCTTAAAAGGCAGCAAAAGGGTTTCATTTTCTCCGATACTTTTTTGTGTTGTTCCCAGACAACTCTTGCAGGTAGGAGAACTCTGAGCCAGCCCTCTGTGCTGTGCCAAGCACGTTCCCATCCCAGGAAATGAATCCTCTCCAGAGCTGATCTGCAGCCATGGGGCAAAACATCTTGGAAATCCACACCAGGGGGGAGTTATTGCAGTGAATTCCCAGAAAACAAAGGGGG
>VZTJ01002349.1:63972-81304 GCA_013397795.1 Orthonyx spaldingii | reverse complement strand
GTATCCCATGTTAGCCAGGCTGGGAGCAGAGGGGCTGCAGCAACTCCCCAGAACTGCTCAGCTGCTTTTAGACCAGACAAGTGTTGACAGAGCTTAAGGGGAAAAAAAATCATCAAATCAAGGCGAGCAAAGCTTCAAGCAAACAAATGGGAAAGAAAACCAGGAAAATAAAATCAAATAAAAGGGAAATGCAAACTAATGGAAGCTTCAACCATGAGGCAGCAGGAGCCACGGGAGGCTGCCACAGTGACAGCCCACACTTGGTGCTGCAAAATTGTCCTTTGGAGAGCGGGACTGGGGACAGCAGGGTGGGCTTGGGGTGCCTGGGGGTGGCTTGCTCTGCCCCCCTGCCCAAAGCTGGGCTCTGGACATGGGGTTTTCCTCACCTGCCTCATTGCAGCATCCCCAGGGAAGGAGAGAATCCGATGGCAAAGTCAGTGCTGGGGTTTAGGACCTTTAAATCCTGGGTGGGGTTGTTTTCCCCCTTTATGGCAGAGCTCAGGAAGCATCAAAGTTTCCCCTCGCTCCGGTGGAGTTCAATGGGCTGAGTTATCCAGGCAGGCAGGAGGCTCCATGGATCCCCTATGACACTAAAAACCATGGAAAAGCCTTTCTGCCATGACCCACTGAGATCCTCAGCGGTTCCATTTCCTCTCCCATCTGTCACACCTTTAAAAGCAGAGCTTTTGCATCTCCTCTCATTCCAGTGCTTCCAAGGCAGCCCCAAGTAACTCCTTCACTTCCCAAGCAACATTCCAGGCTTCCAGCCTCTCCTCCCAACACTAAAAATGGCTGAATTGGTTGTAACAGTCGTGGATTGACCTGGAGCATCCCTAACAGGAGATCAGCTGCATCCTCCCGCGTGGAGGAGCCGAAGCCCCTGCCCAGCCCAGCCCCAAGCTCCCTGTGCATCCCCAGCTGCTTCCTCTCCATTTCCCAGCCTGCAGCTCTCCTGCACCGCTCGTTGGCGTGACCTTGGCTGGAACTCCTCTTTCCCAGTCCCTGATGGGTGTCTGCTCTGAAGATGAATCAGATTTTTAGGTCCCAATCAGCTCCCCTGGTTTAGGCAAAATGCATCCATCCCTCTTCCAGCCTATTAAGGGCTGGGATAAAGCTCCCGGCTAATGCCGGCTGCAAATCCACCACCACTCGGGAGATGTCAGGCACCCAAATAATTTTTGTTGTTTGCTAATGAAAGAATTCCTTAGGAGGAGAAAAAAGGAGGAGAAGACGGCGCCAATAAAGACACTGAGCTCCAATTAAATGAGTTTCCCTGTCTGCCTGAATTTGTCTCCAGCT
Organism: Orthonyx spaldingii; assembly: GCA_013397795.1. Classification (NCBI taxonomy): domain Eukaryota; kingdom Metazoa; phylum Chordata; class Aves; order Passeriformes; family Orthonychidae; genus Orthonyx; species Orthonyx spaldingii. The sequence continues at coordinate 80,005 of VZTJ01002349.1, read as the reverse complement.
CTGAATTGCTCCGGCAAGGTCAGAGCAGGGTGGGAGTTGTGCATCATTCCAGGAGTTCAGCATTGTCCTCTCTCCAAGGACTGCAGAGACCCGGAGGATGCTGAGGTGCCAAGCCTTGGTCTGGGGAGGAGGGAGCTCCACGTGTGCCTGCCCAGCTCCCTCCTGATGCTTTTGGGATAAAAGCAAATAGAAGAGCTCAGGTTTCACCCCAAAAGAAAGTTTCCTGCTGAAAACTCCCCAAAACCTGGAGATAAGGAAGTCCTGGCACACCGTGTGTGATTTCACAGCTGGAATGCCACAGCATGAGTGCATAGAATCCTGGAATCCCGGAATAGTTTGGATTGGAAGGGACCCTAAATCTCACCCCATTCCCCCACCAGGGACACCTTCCCTACCCCAGGTTGTTCCAAGCCTCATCCAACCTCCTCTGCATGCAATGATTGTGTTGGGTCTCTGCTGCTCCCTCCAAGGAGCTCTGCTGCTCCTTCCCTCGACCAAAACCCTTTTCCATCAGGATGAATCTCCCGGGAGTCTTCCCATGTAATGAGAAGCCTTCCCGGAGATGCAGTTGGGAAATGAAAGCCCCCAAAGCCTTTGTGTGCTGAAGTGCTGCTCGAGCAGCACCAGAGGGGAACAAAACCCTCCCTGGTTTGCTGAGCCCATTTCTTTGTGCTTTCACAACTTCTCCCAGGAAAAAAAAAAGCTGGAGCCATCCCCTGGCATTGGGATGAGCTGCTGATGAAGTCAGGATGGTGGCACGGGAGGGATGGCAGCGAGGGCAGGACCCACAGCCTGGATCCACAGGGAGGCACAGGAGCCCCTCTACCTGAATTCCTCTGGAATTCTGCTGGCACCAAAACACACCTCAGGGCAGTTAAACCGCTCCTTTGTAGATGCCCAGATTCTTCCTTGTCCTCCTCAGGACGCAGGAATAGCACCCAGGAATGACCCTGCGGGGGGGAGATGCTCAGGCTGAGGATGTGGTGTCTAATTAGCTCTGGCCTTTAAAGGGGCTGGAACCAGGGTGGCCTTTCCCCGGGAGAAGAAAAGAGAGATAAACTGATAAAAAAACATTTATTCGCTTCCAGGAGTGGAAAATCTGGAAAAATATCAGCCCCCAAAGCCAATTGCAGCCCAGTGCCTGCCCGAGCCTGGTTCTGCGGAGGGAATTTGCTTCCCTTCCTGCCCAGCTGCAGATGCAACTGCTCTAATAGGCTGTAACTTTCCTTTCCATTTGGAAGTAATGAGATATAATCTGGTTAATTCCAGTCTTTGAGCTCTTTTGGCGGCCTTTTTCTATTCCCTTTTTGGGTTTTTTTCCTTTTTTTTTTTTCCCTTTAAAGGAAAGCTCCATCACGAAGCGAAAGATTTTCTAATCACTGGCTCTAATTACAAAGCAGCGTAAATTGCCATAAACTTTTTGCTTCTTCTTTTTTTTTTTTTTTATTTTTAATTTTTTTTTTCAAAATTGCTTTAAATATAAAGAAGAATCACTAAAAATCCAACGAGCAGCTGCAGATTGGAGTGGCTGGTGGAGGCAAGGCTGGGGAGAGATGGGAGGTGGGAGCTGAGGCTTGGAAGGAGCTTTTGTGGAAAACCACAGAGGTGGAAATATCCTGAAGGAGCTGAGATGGAGGTGCCCAGAATCCATGCCCAGAATTCCTATCCAAGCAGAGCAGGCTCTTCCTGGGGATTAATTGATTCCTAAGTGGATATTTGCTGAGGTACATCAATTTTTCAGGCTGGGAGAGTCCCCAGACCAGGCAGGATTTGCCCCAGTCCTTGCAGGAAGCAACCTGCTGCCAAGAGCTGGAAGAGTTTGGTGCAAATCATCCCAATTTCCATCATCTCAGCAAACACCTTGGGACCTGGAAAGATTCTGGAGAGCCCTGGACATCCAGAACTGGGGGCTGTGCATGGCCCAGAGGGGCTGAGTCTGACTGGAAAATCCAGGGTGGGATCCTGCTGGAAAATGTCCCAGTGCATCCAACACAGAGCCCTCGCATTGCAAACCAGGCTGGGAGGGTGGGGAGGCTTCATTAGCAGCAATCAATGGTTTCCATAGCTACAAATGGAAAGCAGGGAATCCATCACTGCCTTAGGGAAAGAAAGGGAGAGAAGTCCAACCCTGGCCAAGGGGACACAGAGCTGGGAGAGGAGAGGGGTACAGGAGGGAAGAGGGGTGGATCCAGAAGCTCCAGGCAAGTTTTTGGCTGTATTCCTGATCTTTTTTTGCCTGTGGATGTCTCCATCAGAACCAGAGCATCCTGTCAGCTCCCAGGGGTCCCCCAGCAGTTGGGTGAAAGGTGCTCCAAGGGGAATGGATAAAATTTAGGCTGCAGCTCTTGGTACACAACCTCCACAAAACAACTTTTCAGGAGCAACCTGGAAAAATAAGTCCTGACTGACTCACCTTTACCTAGAAAAGGGGGAAAATTGAAGGACCAGCTCCTGCAATTCCTGCCCAGGGAATTGGACGTTCTACATTGCTCAAGTGGCTGAAATACAAATCAGTCCAAGCTGGGGCTGTGTGGGGTTTATTACCCACAGGGAGAGTTTTGGAGGGGTCATAAATCACTTGTTACAGGTGTCAAGGTCTTCCTCAGAACAGGGCCTTGTGTCCTTGCTGCCTGATGAACTCTCCTCTCTCTGTGCTGCTGCAATTCATCGCTTCCGAAAGTCTGAGAGGGAGCTCGGATAAAGTCCAGGCTGGGCAGCCCTCGCCACAAACAGGGCCACAAAAAGAAGCTGAATTAATTTAAGAGCTTAAACCCCACAGGCTGTGCCTGCAGCAGAGCGAGATGCTCTGCAGGAAATGCCCCCGCAAAGGTTAAACGGCTTTAAAAAGGCTTTGACAAATCAGTGTGGAGTGAGAAAAACTCAAAAACTCCACCCCAAAATGTTGGTGTGGCATTCAGCCAGGCTGCTCTGGCCTCTCTGCCTCAGCAAATAATTCCTGCAGGTGTCTGGAGGCTCTCGTTGCTCCCTCCAGAGAAACCTGGTGAAATATTCAGAGTAGGTGGGGGAATGAATCTCTCCCAAAAATCAGCACCAGGCTGCACATCTCCCTCCAGGCCCCTCCCGAATGCAAGTCCCTGACCTCAAGGAAATGTGAAAAAACTGAAGTTAGAGCAAAACGCCTGCCTCAGTTTCAGTGGAAGCCAGAGGTTTTCAGCAACTGCTGATGTGTGGAGAGTGGGTGTTTCCTGAAAAAAACACATTTCCAGAGGTTTTTTTTGTGCAGCCTCAGTGCTGAACACACTTTTCTCCAGGTTTAGCCTAAAGGTCCTACTTATTTCAGGGAAAAATGTGATGTAATCTGCCTGTAATGTGAGCTCAACCCTTAGCAGACACCGGGGAGTCCACACTCACCTGTAATGTGACACCACAAGATCCCAACACAAGGGACACCTGGTGGATCATTCAGATTTTGGGGTATGAAGAGGATTTTGGGGTCTGGTAATGATTTTGGGGACAGCAGCATCAGTCCCAGCTCTCCCCTCCACTCTCCAACAACATCCTGGAGCTGAAATTCTCTGTGCCTAAAAATGTCAGCGTGGGGCTGGGAAAGGATTTCCGGCTTTTTTCCCTGTACCTGGTTACATCCCCACCCACCCTACCCTGTCCTCTGTCCCCTCCCCCTGTGTCTTTTCTCCAGGGGTGGGTGTTGCCTTTTTCCCAAGCTGGAAATGAAACTCGAGGTAGTTTTTAGTACGGGAAGTGATATAAAGGTGGATCTTTATGTGGAGGCCTCCAGGGGCAGTTATGGAAGTGTGTCCACAAAAGCCCACCCCTCATGGAGGTGCATACAGTTTTGTAAGTTTGGTAAATTAGCATAATTGACAAAAAAGCACTAATTAGGAGCACAAGTGGTGAAGTAATTCCCCTTCTCTGGAGCTCCCCCTTGGTACTAGTTATATTTTGTTGATGAAAATGTGTCTCGAAGAGCTGTTTTCAACCTTGGTAGCCAGGGAGAGCCAAGATAGGATGGGGGCCCTGGAATTTGTTTTGTCTCCCTGCCTAGGAAATTGCTGAAGCTAAGCTACAGTAGGAGGCTACAAAGCTACAAATATGTGTGTAAAGGATACAGAGAATATATAAAAGAAAAAAGGAAAAACCAAAACGGCATCATGGGAATCACCTGGAATTTGTCATTGGTACCTCCAAGCCTCCCAGTGGGTGCCACTTTCCTGGGGACATCCTGGGGCTGATGCTGCCTCAGCTCTGATTAACAGGGATGCCATGGGCCTGGGGAAATGGAATGTCACTGTCCATATGATCCCTGATGTCAATGGAAGTCATTTGGAGAACCAGGTTTTTAAGTGGTGTGATCCTCAAGGAGGTTTTCCCATACCTAATCACCCAGGGAGCCGCCTGGAGAGATGCCAAAGGGAATTCTGGGGCTCTTTGGACAAATAGGGTTTGGGGAACAGGATTTCCTTTCATTAACAATTTGACATCTTCAACCTCCTCGGCTGGGGGGTTTGGGATTGGATTTTCTCCCCCTTCTCCATTTTTTATTCCAAACTTGACGGAGTTTGACCCGAGGGAATGGCTGGAGCTGTGTCTGGGGCATTTAGGTGGATATCAGGAAAGGTTCTGCTTCCCCCAGAGGGTGCTGGGCACTGCCCAGGCTCCCCAGGGAATGGTCCCGGCCCTGAGGCTGCCAGAGCTCCAGGAGCGTTTGGACAGCGCTGCCAGGCACAGAGTGGGATTGTTGGAGTGTCCTGGAGTTGACTGGATGATCCTGGTGGATCCCTTCCCACTCAGGACATTCCATGATTGCACGGACTCATCAAATTCTCCTTTTCAGTTGCAAGCCAGTCATGAAAGGATCGAAACTTCCAAACCATCAAATTTTTGCTCAAAATTCCCAATGCAAATTCCTCTTGATGTACTCTGGATACAACCCCCTCGCTCGGGACTTAGATCCCATTTTTCCAGGACTTCAGGAACACAAATTGCAAGTCACAAAAGCAAGCTGAGACTGATCCCTTTCCTGCTGCAAAAATGATCCCTCCGTGCTGAAAAACATCGAGTCTCAGGTGCCTCGGCAGTGATTGTGACATTCATTTAATCCCGGCTCTATAATTAGATTGATTTTCCAGGGAAGAGCAGCAAATTACATTGGAGGAAGTTATCACATTATTTTATTACGTTCCTGATTATTATTTTTTTTTGGGTGCAGGTGAGGAAATAAAAATGAAGATGCACTCGGCAAATTCAGTGTGAACTCTTTTTTTAATTGTAGATTAATTAGTGAGTGACAGACTTACCTGGGCCTGAGCAGAAGAGCAAATAAACATCCTCCCCCTCCCAACCCCTGCTCCATCTGCATTGCAAACTATTCCTTAAAATCAGCCGTAAACAAGAGCGTCTAAAATTCCAACCTCTCAAATCTGTGCTTTTGCTCCAAATCAGGGTGAGAAAGAGGGAAATCGGAAATTTGCGAAACTCCAAAAAGCTCCAATTTAGAAACAGGCACTTACATGACACTGGGTGTTAAAAATGTGTGTTAATATCAAACGGCATAACTCAATCCCACACTTAATGGAATATCTGAAGGGTGCTAAAATTCCCTTTTTTTTTTTATGTTATCAGAGCAGAAGATGACATTGGAAGTGATTTTTCACTCGTAAAGTGCCCAAATGGCCCCATCACTGCAAATTTGTGTCACACTCCTCTTAAAGAAACAAAATTCTCCTTTTTGAGCGCTTGAGTCCACTTGGCACAACCCCAGTGCGAGTGTGGGTTTCAGCCCCATGGTCAGGACAGAGACCTTGGTCCTAGAGAAAATAACCCACAAAAAGCTGGGGAAAGAAGTTGAAATAAGTTGGGGCAGCCCATTCCGGCCATTGGATTGCCTGAGCCTCCCTGCCGTGCTTGGAACACCCTCTGGTTGGGATCTTGGCTAAACCCTGGCAGGCTTTTGCGAGGTTGAGAAGTTTGGGAGGTCAGCGGGGGAAGCGAAATGCGCTGTGAAACTCCTCCTAAAAAACTCCTGGGAAGGTTTGGGTGTCCCGAGGGATTCCCGCAGCCCATTCCTGCCAACCCGCATCACTCGGCCGCGCTCCTGGCGGAGGGTCGAGGCTGTCGGGCTGATCCGAGCAGACAGCATGCATAATTCAGCGGGGTTTGGGGAGGGAAGGAGGGAAGGGGCAGCAGCAATCCCCTGATTCCCTCCCGTCTCCCGGCGCGGCCCTAATTGCACGGCGCCCTTCGCTTCGCGTTAGGGATGCACACGGAGCGCCCGGAGAGGGACCCGGCCCCCACCCTGTCCACGTTCCTCCCCACACTCGGAGAGAAGCAATTTGAGCGTTTTAATGTGTTTAGGGTTTTTTTCTGATGGACACGATGGCAGCCTGGGGTTTAGACTGGCTTTGGAGGGATGCTCCATGCCCCAAAATATCCCTGGGGTGGGGCTCTCCAGGAATGGGGGCTGTATAAAAATGTCCATGTTTTTTGCATGGTTTTATTGTGGGTGTTCCACAAAGAAGAAAAACCAATAACAGAGACAGGAAATATTCCAGGCGCTGGAGAAGCCCATGGGGACATTAAGACACTCTGGGGGTTTTTTTCCCCTTTTCAAGTTAAGTTTTACAGAATAGTCCATAAAATGGTGACATTTTTAACCATTTTTGCTCATTGCTTTGAACTTCCCAGTCTTGTCTTTGCAGGCACTGAGGCCCAGAAGGGCCAGGAGATGTAGTTTAATGAGACAAGTTTTAAAGGTCACTCTGTGTAATAAATCTGTGCTTTTTAATATTTAAACTTGTAAGGCATTTAAACCTTTAGGCTCCTGGGATTTGCTCCACCAGATCCAACTAGATCCATCAAACTCAGTGAGCCTTTTGCCTCTGGGGATATTGGATTTCTTCTGCTTGAGATGAAGAGGGTCTCTTTATCCAAGTCCATTCATCTGTCATAACTCAGGTACCTTTAAATCTTTTAAAATCTCTTGGGATGCTGGAAAAGGTGTGGAGGAAACCTTGCTAAGTCTGAGCTCGTGGAGCTCCATTCCTCTCTTGTTGCAAGTCAAGAGGAATAAGAGAAATGTCGATAAGAGAAAAGTGGTGCCTCCCAAAAATGTGCCCAAAACCCTCTTCCCTGGCCATGGCCAAGTTCCCCAGCTCAGGTTTGGAGGGAGATGCCGAGGAGGATCAAGGAAAAAGCAGGATAGGAACTCAGATCTTTGCTGGAAAAGGGATGCATTTAGGAAATCTGCCCATTTTGGGCAGCAGCTCAGGAGCACAGGTTGATATTCACCCCCAGGTTGGGGCATTTTGGGCCTGAATTGCTCAAATATCCCTAAATTACACCCAGAAACGTTTTGGATGTTGCCAGCTGAGCCCCTCCCGCCCTGGCCGAGGGCTGTGCTCTCACACGGTGTCAGAGCCGATGCTGTCAGCTCCCGGTTGCTTTCCCGTCGCCAGGGAAGGCACGAGGGCTGCTCCCGCTCCGAGCGGGGAACGCGCTGGCGCGGCCGGAGCTGCTCCGCTGACTGGCAGTTCCCCTTATTGATATTGCACTGGGAATTAGATATTATTAAATTGAATCATTGCCTCCTAATCAGACGGAGGCCAGAGGCACCGTGGATGGTCAGATGGTGAATTTTGGATGGGTTTGCAAATCAGGCTTCCAGGAACTCTTCATTTTTAAAGACAATCTAGAAGAAAATGGCATTTTTCTTTCACGAGATTAAGTTTCCCAGGGATTCCCTGGTGCCACAAACCCTCCTGATTCTTACCTGGAATAGCCACGTGGGAGGAGGGAGGACAGATCCCAAGCCTTAAGGAGAATAGTCACCAAAACTATCCAAAAATGGTGTTTTAAAGAAAAGGAAACAGAGCGCCTTCCAGAGAGATGGACATGGAGACGGAGAGGCAGGAGAGGGCCAAGCAGAAAAGCCTCAAGGGTCCAGAGGGTGGCAGGGAAGGCCTTTGCTTTCCATCTTCTGTCAAGCTTCTGTTTATAGAAAGAAATTGGCCCCACTGCTGATGATTCCATCGCAGGCCCATTATCCAGAGGCTCCGGGTGCATTACAGAGCTTTACATTAATGCTGAGGTGATGGATGCGCCGTGCTGAGCGCGGGATCCGCTCCCAAACTAACAGCAATTCCATTAGGGGCCGGCTGGGAAATGAGGTCTTTCAAGATTTAAATCCTTAAATACCATTTTTTTAATTCGAGGCCAGCATTAAGCCATCTATTTGACTTCAGTTCCGCGCTGAGACCTGGCCGGGCTGCCGGGATAATCTCTGCAGTTATCTGTGTTTGAGGTAGAACCTTATCACTGCTGGTTCATCTTCTCCTGCTCCTGCCTCCCAACTCGGAATTATTTCCCTGCTTCTGTAATTAAGGCAGCATCAGAGGTCTCTTGGAAACTCTGTGCTAAAATACACTCCCACTTACATTGAGGCAACCTTGAAATGCCTCCAGCTGCTGCCCACGGCACTGGCGGCACCGGAATCTGATCCCAGGGGTTGCTCCATCCCGGTGTTCCTGCAGGGACCGGGAAGCTGGACTGACTTTGGGGTAGAAATGATCCCATGGAGACAGGCTGGGACAGCTGGGGGTGTTCACCTGGAGAGGAGAAGGATCCAGGGAGAGCTCAGGGCCTCGTCCAGGGCCTAAAGGGGCTCCAGGAGAGCTGGAGAGGGACTGGGGACAAGGGATGGGGGGACAGAACACAGGGAATGGCTTCCACCGCCAGAGGGCAGGGATAGATGGGATACTGGGAAGGAATTCTTGGCTGGGAGGGTGGGGAGGCCCTGGCACAGGGTACCCAGAGAGGCTGTGGCTGCCCCTGGATCCCTGGGCGTGTCCAAGGCCGGGCTGGACAGGACTTGGAGCATCCTGGAATGGTAGAAGGTGCCCCTCCCTGGCGGGAGGTGGGACTGGATGGGCTTTAAGGTCCCTTCCAACCCAAATCCTTCTGGGATTCTATGCTTAAGGAGAACTTCTTGAAGTTTACTGCAGGAGAAGAAAACCCCAATTTTCAGTGTTAACCTAATTTTGAGGAAAAAGGGAAAACACCAAAGATGAGAAGGGGCATCTCTTTCCTTTGGTGGGGGAAAGCACCTTGGAAGGTTCTCCAGATGGGACGAGCAGCACCTTGCAGTCGATGGATGCTCATCCTGACCTCAGGTTGGCTGGAATTGCTCCCCACCTGGGCTGGGAGGTGGAAAACCCTTGATAAGGAAGAAAAAAAAATGTGTGAACATCCCCGAGTGCTGCACTTGTGGTTTCCAAAGGCAGGGATTGAGACCCCGCACATCCAAAGGGAATTCCAGCCCAAATAATTGAAAACCACAAGAAAGGGAAGGGGCCAAACCAAACAAACCCTTTGGATCGGGGTGAGGCAGGAAAGGCGTTTCCAGCGTGGGGCAGGTGCTTTCCATTCCTTTCTCTGCTCTCCCAGGCTGGAGCTGCTGCAGCAGCCTGAGGGATGCTCAGTCCGGGTGTGCCTCCCATGGGGGGCAGTGAAAGAGGGAACGCTGCCAATCTCTAGAAAGTGAAAGCAAAACAGGCACAGGACTGTTCTGAGGATTGCCATCCTCAGCCTACAGAACTGATCTGGGTTTATTTTTCAAACTCAACCTAAATACTGAAGGGAATAATCAGGAACAACCCTCTTAGATTAGGTTTGGTTTTTAGCTCCACTTTGTTGTTTAGTTCCACTTTTGAGGTTTTTTGCCCCTTCCCTGCCTGGCAGTGGCTCTTCGGCTGAGATGGTTTCCTGAGGGCTCCCAAGCAGAGAGATCCGTCTTGCTGGGAATGGGGGATGGGATGTGCTCCTGTGGAGTCAGGGCTTGGTCAGTGAGGTCTGGGGCTGTCCCAAAGGGATGCTGATGTCTGAAGAACTCCTGATATAGGAAAGATGTTCCTGTGCCCCAGGGTTTCTTCCAAGCCTTGTTGGCACCAGAGGAGAAGGATGGGAGAATTCCCATCCCCTACAATAAAAGGGCAGAGAGCTGTTTTTGCCAAGTCATGATCCCAGATGTGCTGGATTTGATCTCTGGAGCAGCAGCAACCCTAAAACCACTGAATTTGCTGTTGATCTACTGCTCTTCCAGCTCAAATCCTTCTTGGGTTACAGCTGGGGGGCAACAAGGAATATTTTCTTCTCCACATTTTATTGAATATTCAGTCTGGGCTTGAGCCTAAAGCCAAATAAAATAAAAACTTAGGCTGGTTTAGGCTGGGCAATTAACTCCAGCAGCAAAAAGGGGGGAAGGCCCCAAAAAAGGGATTTTTTTTCCATGGAAATTCCTGAAATAAGCTGGAACTGTGCTGCCTTTCAGGACCAGGCACTCAGTTAAATGAAGATGGGCAAGACTAAGCTGCCTAACATCCAAACCCGGCATTAGCCGATCCCTATTCAGGAAGGCTTTATGTTGAATTAATGTTGTTACAGAATTAGGCTCCTAAGAGGCTTGGAGATGTCACCTCCCGGAAGTTGCTGTTATTTGTGGAGCTCTTGGAATGGTGAATGCACTCACAAAGAGCAGCTCAGACCATCCCACTATCAGGTATCCTACAGGAATTAGGAAACCCCATGGGCTGGGTTTCCTTGAACTCTTCTTTTCAAGTCTTTGAAAGGCAGGAAAACTCTTCTGCTCCAGAACCACCTGTGCCTTTCATCTCCATTTCACTTCCATTCCACTCTTGGAGGCATCCAAAGGCAATTTCCCAGTTTAATCTGCTTTCCTCTCCTTCACTTGGAGTCCTTTCCCCGCCGTGTTTGCAGCCAAGGCACACTCTGGATTTTATTCCAGCCTGAGGATGTTCACCGTGGGATCTCCAGGGAGACCCCAGCGTGGAGCTGCTGGAGAACCTCAATGGCAGATGAACAGTGGTGACATGGACAGGAGAATTCCTGCTGGGAAGGACCTCCCGTGACCACCAGGGCTGTCAGGACAAGGCCACCACGCAGATGGAATCAGTGGGGCAATTCCCCCCTCTGCTCATCTCTATATTCCCCTGAAAGGGAATCCCTGTATTTCCCCAATCCTGCAGCCCCAGGGAGGGATTTTCCCAGCCACGTCCCTTTGGGAAGGGTTTGGATCGGCTCTCCAGGCTCACCCTGGCTCTCCAGCCTCCCCGTCACGCCTTATTGCCTGACTCATTTAAAGGAAATTAAAAGCTCGGAAAAAAAAAAGAAACTCAGGACTTAATTGAGTCTTAAAATTTTCCAAGTGCAAACGATTTTGACACACGGCTCTCCATCTCTTCCTGGCACACTGGAATGCTCCTCCTCTGCTTGCTCATCCTGGTGGGGGTGGATAACCCAACCTTGGGATGCTGGAGAAGAAATTTGGGGGAGTCCAAAGTAAATTATGACACCCCCAAAATGGTTTAGAAAGCTGGGGGTGATCGCTGCCCTTCAGTGCTAAAAATGCCTCCATGTGGGGCTGGAGGAGATTTAGGTTTCCACATGGAATGGGAAGGGAAAGGAAAAGGATCATTTCCTTCCAGCTCAATGAGTCCGAACTTAATTCTGACACCCCAAAAGAGATTTAAAAATTTGGGCGCATCCCACTCCCCTTCAGTGCTAAAAATGCCCCCACGTGAGGCTTGAGGAGGTTTAGGTTTCCACACGGAATGGGAGGGGAAAGGAGAAAGATAATTTTCTTTCAACTCAATGTTGCAGGTGATTAGTGCCCAATACACCCCAGGCAGCTTTAGTCTTTAACATGGAGGTGATCGTGAGGATTTATGGGAGCTCCTGGACAATAACAGCTTTCCAGAGAGGCTTTGATTAAACATTATGGATCCACATTATGCAAATTTATTGCATGGTTAATCTGACTCCGAAAGAACACAGTGGCACTTAAAAAAGCATTTAAAAGGGGGAAAAAATCAAAGGAGCCAAAGACCAGGGTGTTTCTCAGTGCTCCAGGATGGTTCAGGATTGAAGGAGAAGTCACAGAGCCGTTGATGTGCGTGGGGGAAATGGGGAAACAGGGAGAAAATCCAGGAGTTTAAACAACAGACAAATTCCAACCTGGACATTTCACATTCAAACTGGCATTAAAGCACTTGCAAACCCCTCTTTCCAGCAGTCGCTTTTTGGGTTGAATCTGGGATAACGGGAATGGTAGGAGATGGAAACATGATGCCTTTACCAAACTGGGCTTTTCTCCCAGGAATGTGTGGGGAGGGGTCACCGTGTTTGTTTTCCTCCCTGCAACACTTTTGGGTGTCGTTTGTCACCGTCGCCGTGCAATTATGGGATTTCTGCCAGCAGCTGATTGCCAGGCCCTCATTCACTTCCACAGATTTTCCTGCATTTCAGACTCTGGTTATTGCAAAGCCCAGACTGATTTTCCTCCAGAAAACAAAGTTAGGGAGAAGACAGGTCCCATCCACAGCTTTTTCTCCAGCAAGCAGCAAAAGCACAAAAATAGCAGAAATCAGAGATGTGATGGCCAACCAACCCTTCTTTGGCTGATGCAGCTTCGACCGGGGTTTTTGGTGTAAAAACCCAAGGTTTTGATCAATGATTGTGAACTGGGAGCTTCTGTAGGCAAAGGATCTGGAGTTTTGAGAGGTTTCAGAGCATCACCTCTCTCTTGTTCCTCGGAGCTTGGAGAAACTTTCCCTGGCATAAATCAAAGCTTCTCCCAGGGAGCAGAGACCTTTCTGCTCCTCCCAGCTCCATCAAGCCTTCCCTGTTCAGCTCTGGATAATTTCAAAGCCATAACACAGATAACAACTGTTGTTTGTGCTCTATCCAACAATGGCTCTGTTCGTTTCTCCAGAGGATATTCCCGGAGGAGGCTGCTGGAGAGAGGGAAACGCATTAAAATTTTCATAAAAACAGAAATACGAAGGTGCAAAACAAGGGTCCTGTAGAGCACAGGTAGGATAGAGAATCAGGGCAGAGCCAGAGGGTGGAATCTTTGGGATTTTTTAGGGAAGGAATAGACAGCTCAGGGCTGGCCCTGTTTGGAGCAGAAACCACATTCAGCCCCTAAAGTGCTGGGTCACCTCATTTCTGCTTTCCCCCCATCCAGGGATGATCCCCAGGGTCACTTTGGGATAATCCTGGAGTTTTTAACTCCCTCACTCAGTTTTCTCACAATTTTTCAGGCAGGGACCGTGTCCCAGCCAGCAACTAGGCCGGGCTTAAAGTGCACAGGCTTAAATAAAACCCAAGGCACATTTTCAAACCTTACTGCGAGCTGCAGTTATGGGGGTTAGAGGCACAGGGGGAGGAGGTGTCCCTGGAACACCTTGGCAGCTCCTCTCCATCCGGGAGCTGTGGGGGTGCAGTGAAGGACCCCACAGGCTCCCATGGGAGGGAAAGGTCACCTCAGTCTCATCCAGAGGTTCTTTGTGAGGGTGTTTCGTGAGATGAACTCTCTCAAGGCTGGATGAAATGGATTTAACGTCTTGTTAATTGTCTGGGGTTGTGTTTTCTTCTGGGTAGAAACCAAATTAGAGCCTTGAGAGGGAACTAATTGGAGCAGGGCAGTACTTTTGGGCTGTCAGAGATGGATTTCCCCAGACGTCAGCTCCAGACAGAGACCAGTGCTGAGTGTGCTGTTGGGAGAAAAAGGTGGGAATTATCTGTTCCCTTCCTCTGTAGGCTTTGAATATTCAAGAAGGTTTTCTCTCTCTCCTCTTTTAGGAGCAGTAATGGGGAGCAGGAGGCTGGGAACTGCTCATTTTCCAATTTTGCCTCATTTCACAAAAAAATTAATTAATTTTAGTAATGGCTTCAATTTCATCTGAGCTCCAGTGCTGAACCCACCCTCATCCTGCTGCCTGTTCTCAGCAGGATCAGGCCCTGGATCCCACCCCATTCCCGAGCCAGAGGGTCCATCCCTCCCCAGCTGCCATTCCCGCGGGATAGCGTGGCACAGCTCCCCTGTCCCCCTGCACCTGATGCTGGGAGAAACAATTCCAGTCCTACATCCAAACCCTCTGTCCCTGGGGATCCAAACTTCCCCTGGGCTGGCAGCAGATCCTGCCAGGTCTCTGGGATGCCATGCCAGGGGTTTTTCCTGCTGGATGTTGATCTGTTTCCCTTGCAACACCTTTCACTTCTGTAGCAGCTTTTATCCAGTAATCTCTGAAGCCCTTTACAAGTAATAATTAATTGAGCTTCATAGACTCTTTGTTCAATTCCAGATTATTAATAAATTATCCTTTATTATTTATAAATACACAGCACATCATTTTTCTGCTCTCTGTTCCCCTGAACAGTCACTTAGCCCACATTAGCACAGTTTAATGCCAATTTGGCAATGGTGCTCTTTAACCCTTTCAAGGCTGCTTGGTTGTACTAGTTTGAAAACAAACCAGTGGAGATTGCAAGTCAGAATTATAATTTAATAGAAAAAATTAAATAAATGCAATAGTACAAGGAAAAAATACTGACAAAATTGGATACAACCTGACACCCTGTTAGTCAGGGTGGTGGTAGCAGTCCAAGTAAAGTGGCTCTGTTGAAGTGGTGATCCTGTAGAAAAGTCTGGTCTCCACCTGAAGGTCCAGTGGTAGCTCTTGTCCTCTGGGAATCCAGCAGGCAGGGCTGACTTTTGCAGTTCCAAGGCCCAGGTTATATTCAGTTGGGAATGCTTGGCTCCTCCCCCCTGGGCGGAGCATCTCACAAGGGGATGAGGTAATTCCAGTGAGGTAATTCCATGAATCATGCAGTGGGATCTCGACGGCCCATTAACAGAGATAACACCCGGAGGGAGTTATCAGGAGATAACGAACAGTGCCCCACCTGTTTTAGCAGCTTGTGGAGATGGTAATAGAATATCTTATATTGCAACCTAGGACATTGGTTTCAGGGGGGTTGAAGAGCTGTAAGGACAAGAGGGGAATGCTTGTCCCACCCACCTCCTTGATTTTGGATTGTCCATAATTTCATATTTTGACCAAGAGGAGCATTATTAATGCCCTTACCCCCACCCAGCCAGAATTAGGAGCATTATTCCCCCCTTGCCTCCATCCCTTGCTATCCCCTCTCTAATTCTGAGTCCGGGAGCTTGGGCCTGTTTCATTTTCCCTGCCCTAAGACTCCCCAAAGCTGCTTATCCAAACTGAGAGCCCAGAGCCCCTTCCTGCTCCACCCCAAATCCTCCTGACCTCAGAGCCACCAGCTTGGGCTCGAAGCACCCAAACCCCTCAGATTTTCCTCCCTGGAAGCGGAACAGGATTTCATTCCCCAGCTTCCCTTACAGGCAGAGGGGAAGCAAAAACAAGTTAAGAGAAATAAGCCATGAGATGGTTTTTCCAAAGCCCCTTTGTGGGAGAAAAGCCGGCAAGGGATGGTCTTAATGGCACTGAAAGGGGAGAAGGGAGAGCGAGGCTCATCCGGCTCCTGCGGCAAACAGACAGGGAAGGACACAATTAAAGGGCTCCAATCTCTGGAGAGACACGCTGGGAAAAGGGGAGAGGAGGGAAAAGCAGCCAGGACAAGCCTAGGAGTTGAGCTGACCTCCTACAAGCCGATTACATCCCTGGTTTTGCTGGTTTTTGGGTGGGAGGGAGGAGCTAAGGTCAGCATTAACCGGCCCCTTCCCACTGATTCCTCTGCTTTTGGCTGGTGGTGCTCCTGTGTCCTGCTGGGATCCTGGATGGGGATGGAAAGGGCATCCAGCTGCTCCTTGTCCATCAACAAAACCCTAAAAGCTCCTTCTGGACACTAATTTGGGCTGCAGGGAGGCAGAATGAGCCCAGAGCTGCTCTGCACCTTCCAGGTAGATCCAGGTAGGGTTAGAACCCAGTTTTGCTTAAAACCCACCCTGATGGAGGAACTGAAGGTGCACAACGTCCTTTCCCACCCTTTGGCATCAGGCAAAGCAGGAAAAATGTCCAAGGGGGAACCAAAGCCCCAAATTTTTGCTGTTCTTTGCAAGCCTGAATGTTTCAGAGTGACCACGGGCACTCTGCTCGTCCTGTGCTTTGCCCTCAAGTGTTTGGAGGCTGCTCCAGGCAGGACAAAGGGATGTGTCAGGCCCGTCCAGGCTGGCGGAGGGATCCTCTCCTCTCCTCTCCTCTCCACTCCTCTCCTC